>JADBJO010008681.1:72980-87980 GCA_016801955.1 Conus betulinus
ATGTTTCCATTTGTGTTTGATCTCTCAGTCCTACGGATCCAGGATAGTTTTAAAGATGTGACGTAGGTTTTTACATCAGGAAGGCCAATACCTCCGTTCCGTATGCTTTTATGCACTGTTTTTCGACTGATTTTTTCTGTTTTTTTTATTCCACACAAACTTGTAACATATTTTCTTCTGGCATGTTTGAAAGAAAACATCTGGTGGGTTTGGCAGAAACAGTCTGCGTAGTTTATTTCTATGCAGTCTTTCAAGTCATTTGTGAACCATATACCAAGTATTCTAAATTTTTGTGGATTCCATACAATTTCTAAGTGGTCCATGTAGTGGTTTTGACTATTTTTTTACACTTCCAAGCCAAACTGCGCTCGTTTTACTTAAATTCATATGAAGACCTGAGACACAGTCAAATCTTAAAAGAACTTCAATACAAGTTTCAAAGGATTTCTTATCCCCTGCTAGTAAGAACTCGGTGTCATCAGCATACTGAGATATCTTAAATTCAGTTTCATTCATTCTGATTCCCTGAATATCTTTATTTTCCCTTACCATAATGGCTAATATTTCGACACAAATTACGAACAGATATGGTGAAATTGGGTCTCCTTGTCGACATCCTTTTTTTATCGAACCAATGTGAAACCTGTCCGTTCACAATAACACAAGACTTGATATTTTTGTAGAATGTGCTTACCCATCTACAAATATCTCTTTGGAAACCAAATGCCTTTAGGACTTTAGACATAAATTCCCAATTAATAGAATCAAAGGCTTTTTCAAAGTCTATGTTTAACAACAAACCAGGCAGATCATTTTCATCTAAATAGGATATAGTGTCAAATATCAATCTTATGTTGTCGCCGATGTATCTATTTCTAATAAATCCGGTCTGATCTTCATTTATGATTTTAGGCAACACAGATTTTATTCTGTTGGCAATGCAAGAGGATCCTATCTTATAAACGACATTTAACAGAGAAATAGGTCTCCAGTTTTTTTTATGTACTGTCTGGATTTATCACCTTTTGGTATACATGTAATGATTCCCTCTCTTTGTACACATGACAGTTCTCCTTTCTTGAAACTTGCATTTAATGCTCTAACGACAAATACGCCCATCTGTTTCCAAAAGACTTTAAAGAATTCAGTAGTAAAGCCATCGGAACCGGGGCTTTTATTATTATTTTTCATTGTCTTTAAAACATATGTCGCTTCCTCCAATGTAATAAGACCTTCTAAGTCCGCTGCTTCTGTTTCATTTAAATGGGGGATGTCTTTCACCAAATCTTTTATATCACAATTTTCTACAGCATTTTCTGTGTATAATGTTTTTATAGAAACTATATACTTCTTCCAGTATGTCTTTTTGATTTGTTAAAACATTATCTTGTTTATCAATTAGTCTAGCCATGTTTTTACTGATGTAATGCCGTTTTTCAAGATTACAAAAATAACTACTAACTTTCTCCCCATCTGCTATCCATCTAGCGCGTGATCTTAACAAAACTCCTTCTATTCGTTTTTCCTCTGATATCCGACAGTCGTTCTTTTTTCTCGTTAATGATTTTAATGTCATCTTCAGTTTTCATTTTCTTTTTTTTCTAACTTAATAATGTCTTGTTCTAATTGTTTTTCCTCTTCATTACTCCTTCTTTCTTTCTTCGCAGTAGCATAAGCAATCGTTTTCGACCTTATTTTCATTAACAGGAAATCGAGAAATAGATCATCAGAAATTGAGAATTGTAATTTTTCGTCAGTTTCATTAATATTTTCTGTATTTATAGAGTATTCCTCTTTAACCGTTTCAATCACGGTATTAATTTCATCTAAATATGACTTATCTTTCAACAAAGACGAATTAAGTTTCCAGAAAGTATTACGCTTTATGTCTTCATTAAATTTCAGCTTTAATAACACAGCAGAGTGATCTGTTCTATAACCGGATTCAATGTCTGCTTCATCAGTATAAAAACAACTGTGTCTGATATCAAAAAGAAATCTAGCCTGGCCTGTTGAAATGGATTAGTTCTCCTCCACGTAAAACGGCGACACTCTGGGTTTAGTTCCCGCCAGATATCATTCAGGTCTAGATTTTCGATCATGTTTTCAACAGCCTGTTTTATGAGGATTATTTATATGTTTGTAATTATGATAATCTCTAGAAGGGTCAAGGACCAGATTAAAATCCCCACCTATTATAACATTTTCTATACCAAGCCGAGCAATTTTTTGTTTGAGACAATTGTAAAATTCTGCATCGTCCCTATTTGGTCCATATATATTAACTAAAAGGTAATCATTCCTATGTATCTCTGCACGTATCATGAGAAAGTTTCCAGAATCATCCTTAACAATTTGCTTAACCTTAAATTCAAAGTTGTTATTAAACAGAATGGCGACTCCTCTTGCGTTGGAAGAGTAACTGGAGAAATACGCCTTATAGCCCCACTCAGACTGGATATACTGTTCCATTTTTTTTTCAAAATGAGTGTCTTGCAAGAAGTACACTGAATATTTTTGCTTTGAAGAAGACAATAACATGTATAAATACATCGAACCCAAAAAAAGGTCACCAAGCTCATATACAACTGACAGAATAAATGAGCCCATCCAACCCAGTCAAACTGAAGAATTTACATCGTTTTGAACACACAAACATATATACCATGAACAAACGGAAAACAATATCAAAATGGAAAAGCAAAAAACATTATCACACTATCACAATCATACATACAAACAAACAACAACAACAAAGAACCCAAATAAGATGAAGTTTGCTTGACCACCGCAAACGAGCAAAGGGGGCATGCACCAAAGGTAAATGTCAAACCTCGTGTCGCATTATAAGTGACTTGAAAACATGCGTGCGCGTCAAGCGCTCACGCAGGTATCCAAGAGGGGAGGTGGCTCCTAAAAAAAAAAAAAAAAAAAAAAAAAAAGAAAAAAAAAGAAAGAATGAAAGAAAGAAATAAAGAAGAAGGGGGCAGAGTGGGGTGGGCACCGTGCTCTACGTCGTCATTACTAAAGGATCTGAAACACACCTCACAGCTAAAATTGTGTGGAGAGTGCCAGGCGGTCTGGGGCAGAGGAAAACCGACCACTGAGTTTCTTCAAAAACTGTGTCACTTAATTTCAGTCTGTGCACGTGTCACAGGGAGCACGAGCAAACGAAAATCGTGTCCCCCCCCCCCCCCCCCCCCCCCCCCCCCCCCCCCCCCCCCTCCATGAACATACTTGGTCCTCATGTGCAAGTCCAGTTGTTCCTTTTTAAAACGATCTATTCCCACCCATCCAAGAGGAATAAAGAGATTACACTGCTGGAATCTAGGGCCATGACAGCAGCGTTACTCTGCTTGCATGGCAAAGAGGGAAGATGAAATGATCGCGCGGTCTGTGAAGATTGATTGATTGATCTTTTTTTCTTTCTTTCTTTCTGCGTACGCAGGCTGATACTCCTGAAGACACTGCCTGTATAGACAGCCAGTGGAGATTTGTGTGTATGACCGGTTTTTTTTTATCCCGCCATTAAGGCAGCCATACTCCATCTTCGGGGAAGGTGCATGCTATGTGTAACGCGTCATTCATACCAACGGCCAAACTGGCCTTCTCTTCTTCCGAAAGTTGGTGATGGGATTTTAACGTGTGTGCAAGATGTTGTGCGTGCGTTCACACACAGAACCTCGGTTTATAGTCTCATTAGAAGGACTGTATGGGGAATGGAGTCCGAACCAATGTTAACTCCGAGGGAAAAATCCCCTTGTACCGAAATTCGAACTTGCACCCCCAGGATCACAAGTCCGGCGCTCTACCAACTGAGTTATTCCGACCCCCCATTGATTGATTGTTTGAGTGATCGTTAAGACGCAAGGGATGAAGATTTTAGGCCAAAGCCTAGTCGTGCAATCTGTCCTTGTCATGCATACATCATTCATCAGTATATATCATTCATACTGACAATTCAACGTAGCAACACTGTCATCTAATTCTACGATGAACAGTCAATAAGGGGGCCAGTGTGCCAGCCGCCATTTCAAGGGACATTACTCGCCCGTTCTCCTCTATTGATCTTTCAACTGTGCGACAGGCAGTTTTGCCTGGTGGCCATGTTTCCAGACTGTCTCTGTCAAATGGAGGTGCAATGAGAAAGTTATGGACAGAGGATGAAAACAAAGGGGGGAGTGAAAAACTGGGAGATTGTCGCAGACAACAACCCTGCCTGTCTGTGTGTTCGTCCGTCTGTCTGTGTCTTCGTCAGTCTGTCTGTCTGTCTGTCTGTCTCTCTCTCTCTCTCTCTCTCTCTCTCTCTCTCTCTCATTATTGCATGGATATGAGCAGTCTCGGTTGCACTTTGATGGTGAGTATCACTTACTTCACTCAGAGACAGACAGAGAGAGAGAGAGAGAGAGAGAGAGAGAGAGAGAGAGAGAGAGAGAGCTTGTTCGCTTTTGCAAGATATCATGGTTTATCACACCTACATGTAAAAAAAAACGAAGTAGAGCTAAACGAGTGACGTTTTAATTTACAAGGTGTGGAGACAGTTGCTTAACTTAAACGCGCTTAGAATAATTGTCTGTTTAGTCATTGAATCTTTTCCCTTGTTTTGAATTGTGTCGATTCAGTCTGCTTTGTAACAGCGAAATGTTTAAAATAGTTTTTTGTTTACTTTCAACTTGTCTGCTGATACATGAATGGTCCTCTTTATCGAACTGCTGATTGTCAAACTGTCCACCAGTCTGTGAGACTGCCCAGGACTTCAAACTGGACACTTGTTCCTCATGAATCAGCTCCCTTTAAATACTTTCACCTCTACAAGATCGAGAATTATGCAACTCTAGCGAGCAGCTTCAGGGATTCCGGCTTCCAGAATCAGGTTCTCGCCACAGAAGTTGGAGCAACGGGATTTGTAGGCTCATCAGCCTATGATTTTATGAAACAGCTCGGGATTTCAGGTAAGAAGGACCAGAACCCTGAAGGCAGCGGCAGAGGCAGTCGAAAAGAGTTCCAGCTGGATCTGGTCGAAGAGGTACAAAAGTGAACTTCATTAAGCTTTATTTTCCCAACTTAGCGCAACTGTCCCGTTGGTAGTAGGGTGAGACATCCATCTAAAAAGGCACGCCTTGAAGCGCCCACCCATCCAAAAGTTGCAGGTTCGAATCCCGGCAATGCCAGAAAAAAGAGTTGGTAGTAGAAGGGCATCGGGGAGTCATGACAGGGTTTCAGCCCGGCCCCATTAGACTGTAAGAAGTTCAGGGCAAAACACTTGGGGGGGGGGGGGGGGGGGGGGGGGGGGGGGGGGGGGGGGGGGGGGGGAAGGGTGTTCTCTGAAGACCTTCTGCTATCAAGCTCTCTTTACACTCTCTTTCAATCCGATATCCTGAGGATGGTGCATCGCTGATAGCTTGGCTGAGAAGAAAGGAAGTCCTCACATGTTCTCTCAGTCAAAGACAACGGCAAAGCGAGCACCAATGGACCCAGCGTGAGTGAAACCATCACATGGTCTTTGAGAGACGGAAGGCGGCGGAGCCATTACGTATGAAGCCAGCGTAGCGGCAGCCGCCGTTACAAGGGACATTACTCGTTCGTCATCACTCTCTGAGTGTCCTTCCAAGTTGGCACAAGGCAATTTCCCCTTTGGCTGTGTTTCGCTTCACTATGGAGTTGAAGTGGGCCGGGGGAAATACGTGAGGAGGTTGGAAGGAAGGGGGACTGGCGGATTGGGAGATTGCTTCAGGCATTTTAATCCGTTCTGCTGTCTGTCCGTCTTTCTGTCTGTCTTTGTGTCTGTCGATATCTGTCTGTCTGTTGATCTATGTCTGTCTGTCTATCTCTGTCTGTCTCTGTCTGTCTGTCTTTCTGTCTCTGTCTTTGCGTGTGTGTCTCTCTCTGTCTCTGTTTGTCTCCCCGTCTCTATCTCTGTCTGTCTGTCTGTCTGTCTGTCTGTCTGTCTGTCTCTCTCTCTCTCTCTCTCTCTCTCTCTCTCTCTCTCTCTCTCTCTCACGGTCAAAACTGTTTCTCTGACTGTGTGTCCGTCAGTCTCTGTCTCCATCTCATTCTGTCCATCCGTCTACCTGCCTGCCTGCCCGTCTGTCTGTCTGTCTGTCTGTCTGTCTGTCTCTCTCTCTCTCTCTCTCTCTCTCTCTCTCTCTCTCCCCTCTCTCTCTCTCTCTCATCTGATCATAAAAGTTGAAACCCAAGATATCTGTCGTCGTGCCTGTACAGGCCCTCTGTTCGTCTGCCTGTCTGTCTTTCCCCAGGACGCAATAGTGCAAACAACATCAGTGTATAGGTATGTGTCTGCTTAGTCTCAGGCTGCGTTCTGGCAGCAAGGAAAAATGCCAGACTCCACTGCTAACTGTCAAAGTGCCTTCCCGGCACCTGATCCACAAGATAACCAGGATTTCCATATGTATATCACTGCTTCATCTTCTCTCTCTCTCTCTCTCTCTCTCTCTCTCTCTCTCTCTCTCTCTCTCTCTCTCTCTCTCTCTCTCTCTCTCTCTGTCGGTATTCAGGCTTATGGTGCTTGGAATAGTAGCATTGTTTTTAATTAATGTTTCTTGAGGATTTCCTGTTTACGTTATTTGCTTTTCGCTTTGCACTCCCATGTCATTAAGGCTGTATAGCTAAATGGTTTAGATAACGCATCGTAGTGTATAGAATCCAAAGCTTTTGTCCAATTTTTGCACTGAAAGTGTGACAACTGCTTCAATGCAAAACTGGTTTTGGCATGTGTTCAGTTGAATCTGAGTCTAGTGGGTTGAACGAGTTCACAAAAGAAACACCGAAATCACGAAAACATGGTCGCGGTTGCGAGCGCATAGCTGAGGCAGCAGAGTTGGGCTGACTGCAAACCGCATTGCACGTGCAAGTCGTGCCTTTACTGAACACATGGCAACCAGTTTTGCTGACCAGTGGTATAAAAAAGCCGCTTTTGGGGGTGTTTTTAACCATGCCACCAAGACGGAGATTAAATGACACTGACAGGGGGAAGGGCTGTTGCTTGGCTTCAAGAAGGTGTAGGCGTCAGAGAAGTTGGTCGTCGCCTTCAAGTGCATCATGCTGTCATCCAAAGACTTCGTGACCGCTTCAACGCCACCGGTAGTACTGCTGCTGAACGAAGACGGTCTGGCCGGCCTAGGTCCACCACCAGACAGCAGGACAGACTGCTGGTTCTGACGGCGCTGAGACAAAGAACTGCCACTGCAAACAACCTCAGGCGACAACTGCGTGCTGCAGCGAACGTCAACATTTCCGACCAAACTGTTCGGAACCGCCTGAGAGAAGTTAACCTCCGAGCAAGACGGCCAGCTGTTCGACCTGTGCTGACGGCGGCTCACCGTAAGGCGCGACTGACCTGGTGCCGAGCTCATGTGGCCTGGACGAGGCAGCATTGGGCCCGGGTGATGTTTTCTGATGAGTCGCGTTTTTTGCTCGGCTCTTCCACGATGGTCGCATACGTGTCTGGAGGCGGACGGGGGAACGCTACCAAGAAGCCAACGTAATCGAACGGGACCGGTATGGTGGGGGGGTCTATCATGGTGTGGGGTGGCATAGGAAGGAACTTCAGAACCCCCCTGTACCGAGTTGAAGGCAACCTAACTGGTGTGGGTACAGGGACAACATTCTTCAGCCTCTAAGCCTCTGCCTGCCTGCAAGCCCTGGGCCCTGACGCCATCCTCCAGGACGACAACGCCCGTCCCCACGTGCCAGGGTGGTAAACGTCTTCTTGGAGGAGCAGCAGGTCAACCGCCTCGACTGGCCAGCGTCCTCGCCCGACCTTAACCCGATCGAGCACGCCTGGGACGTCCTGGGGCGCCTGCTTCACGAGAACCACCCTCCAGCAGTGAACCTGGGCCAGCTCTTCGACTTCTTGCAGCAGGAGTGGAACAAACATCCCCCAGCTGACTCTCAGGAGGCTTGTGGACTCTATGAGACAGAGATGTCTAGCTTGTATCCGCGCTAATGGCGGCCATAGACATTGATTGTCATTTGATTTGACTGTTCTGATTTCTGAAATGAAGGTGTTCATCATTAAGCCCATGAAGTTGTTTTTGAGCAGCTGTATTCGTTTATTTTTGATGTCATTGTATCGTTCCATAGATGATTTTTCAATAAAATTGTTTGAAGAAGTTATTTTGTTTTTCGGTTGAATTGTGTGGAAGGATTTTGAAAAAAAAAAAAAAAAAGGAAAATGACGGGGTGGAGATAGCAAATCTGTTGGTCTGTTTGTACGGCCGACCGCGCGCGCGCCTGTGTGTGTGTGTGTGTGTGTGTGTGTGTGTGTGTGTGTGTGTGTGTGTGTGTGTGTGTGTGTGTGTGTGTGTGTGCCAGTCTGTCGTCCTCCATTCCTCCTTTCAGCATCTCTCTCTCTCTCTCTCTCTCTCTCTCTCTCTCTCTCTCTCTCTCTCTCTCTCTCTCTTCGTCTATGTGTGCAGATGTATGTGCGTGCGTGGTGTGCGTGCGTGCGTGCATGCGTGCCTCTGTGTGTGGTGTGTGTGTGTGTGTGTGTGTGTGTGTGTGTGTGTGGTGAGCACGAGATCGTGTAATGTACGTTGGTGCATGTTGTTCTTTCCAATTTTAAATTCCGTTTTGACTTGCCACCCAGAATTAAATCAATTTCTCCAGATCGGTTTTTTTGTATGTTTGTTTTTCTTTGTGACTGTCGTGGCTCTCTCTCTAACACATTCTAAGGTTTGAATTGGATATCTGATTTTTTGGTTTTAAATAAAAAATAAAGATTGCTGCTTTCTATACCTTTTGTTGTTACTGTTTGTATTTTTCGGCCAAGATACGAACAAGCCCATTATGTATCAAACAAATGTAATTTCAGCATTCGTCCTCCTCCTTCTCCCTCTCCTCCTCCTCCTCTCCTCCTCCTCCCCCTCTCCCTCTCTCTCTCTTGCTCTCTATCTGTTATCCTGTCTCTATCTCTAGCTCTCGCTCTTTGCTCGCTATCCCTCCCCCTCCCCCCCCCCTTCTCTCTCTCTCACTCTCACACTCGCTCGCTATCTCTCTCTCTCTCTCTCTCTCTCTCTCTCTCTGTCTCTCTCGCTGTCGCTCTCGCTCGTTATCTCTCTCTCTCTCTCTCTCTCTCTCTCTCTCTCTCTCTCTTCGCCCATAACAACAAACATTCTCTCCTGTTGTGCATTTGCCTTCAAACCAGTCTTGCGCAAGATGTTGAACATGACTTTATAACCTGGTGTACTTGAACACGCCCGCTTCAAGAATTATAAAGTAATTCTTCCTCATTCTAAGCTGAGGATAGTAATTCTGTTTAGATGCTTTCTGTGAAAGATATTACATGCTGCTTAGTGTGTGGTGTGTGTGTGTGTGTGTGTGTGTGTGTGTGGTGTGTGTGTGTGTGTGTGTGTGTGTGTGCGGCGTGCGTGCGTGCGTGTGTGCGTGCGTCCGTGCGTGCGTCCGTGCATGCGTGCGTGCGTGCGAGTATGTGTGTATGTGTGTGTGTGGTGTGTGTGTGTGTTCTGTGTGTGTGTGTGTGCGTGCGTGCGTGCGTGCGTTGTGTGTGTGTGTGTGTGGTGGTGTGTGTTGTGTGTGTGTGTGTGTGTGTGTGGTGCGTGCGTGCGTGCGTGCGTGCGTGTGTGTGTGTGTGTGTGTGGTGTGTGTGTGTGTGTGTGTGTGAGCGTGCGTGCGTGTGCGTGCGTGCGTGCGTGCGTGCGTGCGTGCGTGCGTGCGTGCGTGTGTGTGTGTGTGTGTGTGTGTGTTGTGTGTGTGTGTGTGTGTGTGTGTGTGTGTGTGAATTCTATAGTGTCATTTTTTACGTTTTTTTTATCCCCTCAATTCTAATTTGAATCATCACTGTTCTTGTAAGAAGTAGTTCTAGATCGTGTAATAGTATTCTGTGTTAATATTGTTAGTCCCTGAACTGGGTCAAGCGCCAGTTGGAAACAAAGGCGCCTTCTCGCTTACCTGTAACTCTTGGGAAATAAGATTCTCTCTCTCTCTCTCCTCTCTCTCTCTCTCTCTCTCTCTCTCTCTCTCTCTCTCTCTCTCTCTCTTCTCTCTCTCTCTCGCTGTCTTTGTCTGTCTCTTTCCTCTCCTCACTCTTTGTCTGTGTGTGAGTGTGTGTGTGTGTGTGTGTGTGTGTGTGGTGTGTGTGTGTGTGTGTGTGTTGTGTGTCTGTCTGTCTGTCTGTCTCTCTCTCTCTCTCGCTCTCTCTCTCTCTCTCTCTCTCTCTCTCTTCTCTCTTCCCTGCTGTATTTTTGTCTCTGTCTGTCTGTCTGTCTGGTCTTTCTCTGTCTCTCTTTCTCTCTTCTCTTGTCTGTCTTTCTATCTCTCCTGGCTGTAGCCTATCTCTCTTCTCTCTCTCTCTCTCTCTCTCTCTCTTCTCTCTCTCTCTCTCTCTCTCTCTCTCCCCCCCCTCCTCCTCCTCCAGCACCCTCGCCCCCCCCCCCCCCACCAACCCTCTCCCCCCTGCCCCACCAACCCCAACACTCTCACCCAGCTCATCCCTCCTGGGGCGCGTGGGGTGGGGCACGTGTCGCGCGCCGTGCTGCACACAGATGAGGGTTCATCATCACAGCTGGACAATCAGTTAGTTAGGGTGTCCAGGACCTCGGCGTCTAGTCCACGGGTCTTTAGGACGATGGTATGGACCACCACAGCACAGACCGCCAGACGAAGGAGGAAGATTGGGGGGGGGGGGGTGGGGGGTGGGTGGAGGGGTGGGGGCGGGGTGGGGAGGGGAGTGAGGTGGGCGCTGGGCGAAAGGTTAAAAATGTGCCCGCGTCAGAAATGTCCCCTCTCTCCCCGGCTGGGGTTTGAATGGCTACTTCGAGGGCTGTTTCGCTAGCTCATCACGTGAATAGGTGGTTTTTTTTTGTGTTGTTTTTTTGTTTTTTGTCTTTTTTGTTTTTCTCAGGGGCCAGTTGTCGTGAAGTGATCAAATTCAGTGAATCACCTGGCTCCTTCCGACTTGCATACGCGCGCGAGTGCACGTACACACGAAAATACGTAAGCACGAAGGCTTGCAGGCGGCTCACGCGCGCGCGCGCGCGCACATACACACACACAATCGTGCAGGACAAACACACACGCTCATATATATGCACGTATGCACTTACACGCACACACAACATACCAAATATATTCTCGCGCATGCGCGCATGACCGCACGTGCGTACAAGGTACACACACACATACACACACATACACACACGATACACGCACATATTTTGCGCACACACGCACTCACTCACTCGCTATCTATCTATATAATTATCTATCTATCGATTGATCCATCTATCTAATCTGTCCATCAGTCTATCTCTCTATCGCTCTCTGCTGTCTGCTTCCTATGTGTCTGTCCCTCAGTCCCTTTTCTATCCGTCAGTCTGTCAGTCTGTGTCTGTCTATCTGTCTGTCTGACTTTCTACATCTGATTGTATCTAAGCTTGTTCATCAAGAAAAAGAGGTGAAAAGCACAAACGTTAGGTCGAAGAGTTTCTGTTCCCAACCCGAGTTCAGCTCCTCCTAATCAAAGAATAACGTTATCTTTAAAGACTAAAGACTTGAAACGAATTATTTCCCTTAAACAAAAAATTCACTATCGCATTTCATTGACTTTTTTTTTTTTTTCCTTTCACGTGCAAAGTAACAAAGTAACTTCTCCTGGTTGGTAGACAAAATGAATAGGAATTCTCAAGGTGGCTTGCAGGCTAATGAGTAGCTTGATATCTGAAGGTTCGGAACGTCCTGTCTTAAAGGCAAGTATCATCATAGGAAAGGAAGATTTCAGACACATCAAAAAAACCGATTAGTGATAGGCCAGGGACCATGGCACGAACGCGCTCGCACACACAAGCACACGCACATGCAGACAGACAGACAGAACACCACACACACACACCACCCACACCACACACACACACAACACCCACACCCACCACCCAACACCACCAACCACCACACGTACGCCCTGTACGCACACACACACATATCCATACACACACGCAAACGCACGCACGCGCACTTCCCTCACGCATTACGCACACACCACACACCCACCACACACACACACACCACACACACACACAGATGCATGTACATAGAGAGAAACAGCCTTGAAGAGTTGAAGGGAGAAAAAGTGAGAAAGAGAGTGAGACGAGAGATGGAGAGGACGGGGAGATGAAGAGGATGAGAGAGAGGAGAGAGAGAGAGATAGAGATGAGAGAGACAGACACAGACAGACCAGCAGACAGATAGGATAGAGAGGGGGGGTACAGGGGTAGAGAGGGAGAAAGGAACACGAGAGAGAGAGAGAAGAGAGAGAGAGACAGTGTTTGTGGGTTCTTTCGGGATGGATACAAGATATGTGCAACAATCTCCAACAACACGGATTGTGAAAGGGATGTAAGTAATAGGATCGTTGTCCAGAAGCAAGCACTGACTGAATGAGAAGGAGGAAAATCGTCAATCAGACAATGGCCTTTTGGGCGCCGATCCAAGTGACCTTTGTAGCTGCGGAAAATACAGAGGTTTCATCGTGACAGACGTCTCAGGGACAACACTCGTGATGCAAACTAATTTATGACCAAATACGTTGACAGGATAGCTCCTATGCCAAGCACCGACATGGACAAAACAAAACAAACAAACAAAATAAATAAACAACCTCAAACCCCTTCTGTAGATACATAGGGGACATCTTGATGGAATTTTTGACCGAGAAATTGTAGCACATCTTTCGTGGATACAACGTATAGCTGCACTTGACTAATTTTGAATAGCTTTTTGTGTTCTGTGACGAAGAAATGAAAAAACAAAACAAAAAAAGAAAAATTTGAAAAAGGACAGTTTATTGCTATAAAATGGTTACAACGATTGTCGCTAAAATGGCCACACTCCTCTCCGTTAAGAGTTGGGTTTTTGTTTGTTTGTTTGTTTGTTTGTTTTTATTTTTACCGAAAAGTCAATTTCTTTCGTTAAAAAAGGTACATGCCACGTGTCCTTGTTTCAGTGTTCAGCAGCTCAGAGATGACCACGATGTTTCTAGCACTTCGGTCCGGACAGTGGGATTGGTGTGCCTTGCTTGTCATGCAAATATGCACATGATGTGTTCAGAGGCAGAACTCTCCACTGATTCTTTCGTCCGACATCACTCAAGATGATCAGAGCCATCCCAGCCCAGCAGTCCCCGAACACCCCTCTCCCTGAGCGCACGCTTTGTGCTGGATGTTTTTCATGCCCCTGTCAGGAGCTCTTACTGTTCATGAGCCCTGATAAAGGAAACCGAAATCTCCAGGGGTCAGGTTTGAGGAGGGAGACCCTCTCCTATGACACCCAGAGGTGATGGTGGGTGGACATCGAGAGGAAGACAGTGGAGAGGCTTGATCACAGGGAGGTAATTCAATTAACGGGAGGTCACTCTGGGGGGCCGGTGTTACTGGGCAGGGCACTCTAAACAAGCCGCTTCTGCTTCAGGTCTTTTGACAGGACATGGCTCATTCATCGCCACGCTTACCTCCCCAACCACCATACCCCCTTGTCCCCGCCTCCCCCCCCCCCCCCCCCCCTTACCCCCATCTCCCCGGCACTCCGGCCTTTTTAGTTCCAGCTTGGTCAGCTGGTGTATATGTGCGTGCGCGCGCGCACGCGCGCGCGCACGCGTATGTGTGTGTGTATGTGCGCGCGTGTGTGCATGTGTGCGTGTGCGTGTGTGAGTGTGTGTGAGTGTGTGTGTGTGTGTGTGTGTGTGTGTGTGTGTGTGTGTGCTGTGTGCGCGCGCGCGCGCGTGTGGGCATGTGTGCGTGTGCGTGTGTGTATGTGAATGTGTGTGTGTGTGTGTGTGTGTGTGTGTGTGTGCGCGCGCGCGCGCGCGCGCATGTATGTGTGTGTGTGTGTGTGTGTGTGTGTGTTTAGGTTCAGGTGATATTAAGGGAAACAGCACACACACACACACACACACACACACACACACACACACTCCTCCTCCTCCAAGAAAAAAGAAAGCGAAACTGCCGGCTGTTTCACTGTCTTGAATTCCAACGTGGCTAGGAAGATACTGTTTTCAGATAGAGAACGAGTTCTGAATTCCAGAGATCCAGGTAGCTGATATTGCGGTCAACCATTGCCTTTAGAGCGGCACGGGTTCCGGACTGATAAAGCCTCTATGCCTGGATAGGGCATTCTTTTAGCGCCCAGTCTCGGGCAGTCAGTTCGGCGGCACAGACACAACCGTCCAATGGAGCGTATTTTGAAGATATCCGAACAGGAGTAGTCGAACAGAAGGCAGCGTCCCTTCGACTGAGTTAGATCCATCTGTGAGTGTTTCGTGGAGTGACAGAAACTGTTGAGAGGGCTTCATACAGGAGTTGTCTGCCAATGAACTGATCGGCCTTTACGGAAAGATTAGGAACGAGAAGGACTTCCGGTGTGGGAAGTTTCATGGAGGGTTGTCCGACATTCCGAGACATCTGAAACGCCTTCAGCATCTTTATTTATTTTTTTTTATTTTAAACGTGAAGACAGATGTGAATTTATAGAGAAGGAATAGAGTTAGGATTAGCTTTTAATTCGTGTAAACATTTGGCGGGGGGGGGGGCGGGGGGGGGGGGGGGGGGGGGGGGGGGGGGGGGGGGGGGGGGGGGGGGGGGGGGGGGGGGGGGGGGGGAGGAAATGACACTGCAACGTTATTGCCAACGAGGACACATGACTCCATGAGGTGGTCAAGAACTGCCCAGGATACGGCCAGGGAACAGCGTGAACACCGCACTGGGAGGAAGACGTAGATGGAGATGTTTAGTCTGCAACGTCTGTGAAGTGATTGGTTCTAGGCAGCCTCCCCTCCCACCTCCTTCCCAAGTATTCTCACGGATATGGTGCATGCAAAAGCCTTGTGACGTGGGATGCATGTCAAAGGTGTGATGCGTTTGTTACCGAGGTAAATCATGACACTGTACTTTATTAAAATCTTAAAATCTCAAAAAATTTAGGGAGCCGGAACAGCTCAGTTGGTAGAGCGCCTGACTCGTAATCTTG
>JADBJO010008682.1:0-5000 GCA_016801955.1 Conus betulinus
GAGGTGAAGCGGCTGAAAATTTACAAAATTTAACAGATTTACTGTTCCGCCGGGGACAGAGAACAAACATATTGCACGACAAACACGAAAAGTTTCGACTCCTTGGTCTCTGCAGGCAAGACAAACATCATGACAAATGTTAACGAAGAACTAACAATCCACCCACTTTTGCTCCCCCTGTGTAGGGAGATAAGTGATGTTCGTTTTGTATGTACTTTGTTTTTCTCTTTTCGTTCGGGTTTAAAAGCAAACCTTTAAATTTGCTTTGACAGTAAAAGTCAAAGTTTTCAGATGATAACAAAAAAACGTGATGAAGAAACGAAAATTACAAGCCACTAGCAGACAAGAGACTGGCAGGTGTACTATTAAGATTGATAATTGGGTGAATTTCTCAAGGTGAAAAAGATTATGGACTTTTTAAAATTAAAAAAAAAAAAGAGTAATTATGTAATTAACAGATGATTTACATGCTAGATTGACACGGTACATTTTTTGAATTATATAAAAGACAGTATAGGTGATGTAACTAATTCCTAGCAACGGATGTATGAAAATAAAACTAAGAAATGCAACATTAGTGCATATTTCCTGAACTAACTCAAGAAGTTTCAGCGACTTTGGAAAGAAAAACAAATTAAGAGGAAGCAACGGCAGCACTAAAAATATGAGAAAAACGTTAAAAGTCCCAAAAGTGAGGAGCAGTTAGAAAAAGGGAATATTAGTCTAAAAAATAAATGACAAACTGGTTTATACCCGGAGAAGCATGGTGACAACATTGGACATATATACGATTTGGGATATCATTATCAGAAGTAAAATCGGGGTAGGACTGCTGTCGTGTGTCTATTTTGAAAAAAATGATACAATTTGTTTGCAACTCGTGTTTAAAAGTATCTACGGCTTTGGATTTGGGGACATATTTGCAAGTAGATAAACACTTTGTACATATACATTAAAGCCACTGTAATAGTAAACGGAGAAGGTCTTGGCATTGTCTTATGGTTGAGGGTAGTGTGGGATGCAAGCAAGATTATCCGATCTCGCCTTATTTAATCGTTTCATGTATTGAATTCTCGGCAGACATGATCACATAAAACAAAAATATCAAAGAAAATTTTCTAAATCACGTCAAACACAATGTCCCGCAATTTGCTGTGACAACATACACGGTCTTTACAAAAAACGGAGATCAGCTATCTTTTGAGGAAACTATAAATGTCTTGAATGATATCAGTATGTTTGGATTTAATACAAATTGTAAAGAAAATCTGCAATATGTTTGGTTTTAACACAAATCGTGAAGAAAAATGGTAATCTGGCTAGGGTGAGCGAGGAAATCAGCAAAGAAGAATATGCTGAATCTAAGAACTGGATAACACCTGCAAACGTGTAAAATATTAGAAATGTGACTTACCACTGAACTATCAGACGCCACACGCAGAGATGAATTGTATTGAAAACCTCTTGGAAATAAAAAACAGTTGTATAATGTAAAAGGAACACTAAGATCAAAGGAAAAAAACAGCAGTTTTGAAGTTCTAAATGTTGTCTAAAATCGATTATTTGTGGACGCTTTTACCAAACCTACAGGATTTTTTTTTTAGGCTTTCAATTTTTTTTTGGTTTTAAACCTGAACGGATTTCATAAAGAAAACATAAGATCAAAAGAAAGGTTGTTCAAAGGAAAGAAGCCGAAACAGGAATAGGATTTCATGATTTGAAATGATCATTGCAAGTTTTGAAACTAGGGTGAATGAGAAAATACATCATTATAAATCATATATTGAAATCAGTTTGTAGCATTATTGCAACCAAACATTGAAAATCTAGATAAACTGTAATAGGTCCGGTAAGTTGAGGCATGCAAAACTTTTTTGAATGACACATTTGATGCATATGAAAGTTTGTTTTTTTTTCAATAAAGCGAATCCTGCCACCCATCCCGACTGAACATTGGCAGAGCCATATGTTTCCAATAGCATAACTGACTTCAAACACATCTCATTAAAGTAAAAATAGGATCAATAGAAATGTATGCTACATTGAACACGTAAGGAAGAAAATCAACATTTGCTTGCCATATGGTTAATTTACTGATTAATGTACAAACAAACTTTTAAAGATCTGTAACAGTTATACAAAAAGGCAAAGGTCCTTGTTAATGCATTACATTATTGCTTTAAATGTAACAATCATAAAAGCAACAACAAATTTGCCATCTTAGATGCCATACAGCTTTTATGCTCAGTTTCAAGAGAAGCGCGATTTGCACTACAATATTCCTAAGGGAGTAGTCAAAGGTAAAATGCCGCCGTAAACGCCGTCAAAAAATAAGATAATAAGATGAATACCGCAATTAACTGGTGTAAATCTTTAATAAAAAGATTCAACAGATTCAGAAAACAAAACTACAACCAGACTAATCTATAATATCTTACCTACAATGTGGTTTTGTTATGTATGGATGTAGAACTGATAACAGATGTATTTTCTGCAAGTACCAGAAGAACACACATATAACACGTATTTTGGAGATGCATTTGTTGTGCTTTTTTCAAAGACAAGTCAAGAGGGAAATCCAATACGAAAAAAAAAAAAAAGACATCTTTCCCCCTGATAAAAAGATACTTCTTGGATACTTTGGATGAGATAAAATACTGATCTTCATTCTTTTGTTTTATGTTTATGAATATAAAGCGAAGAAAGAAGAAATGCCTCAACCCGAATACATTTAAGAAATCTGTAAGACACAGATATCAGATAAAAAGTATCTTGCTGTTATTAACTGAAACTCTGCAAACTTCTATGCAGACGAACATAATCACAAAGTACTTATCGAAAAGGAAAAACCGAAATCACCACCTCTAAAAAAAAAAATTTAAAAAAAAAAGGCAAGAAAAACATTTTGTGAAAATCAAACATATATCTTGCTATTCTCGTATACGCATATGATAATGTGATGTGTAAGCTTTTCCAGTAAGTTTAGATAATTATTGCTTGATAGGTTGGAATTGTCATATACCTGTTTTTGTTTTATTGTTTTTGTCTTGTGGGTGTGTGCGCACGCGTTTGTGCACAATAAAATATTGTGCACAATGAAATATTGATTTAAAGCATCAAATGATTTGTTCACAGCAACGGTCATTGAATATGTGACACGGTTACTGAAAAATATCGATGGCAGATGCACTTAAGTTCTTTTGTTTGTTTGTGTATTGACATTATGCTATATGATAGGTGTGGTTGTATTGTGTGCTGTGTTGTTCTCATGTGGAATGCAATATGGTAAAATGGAATGAAAAGGGTATGAGAAGGAAAAAAAGAAAGAAAATTTTACATAGAATGTTAAGGTAGAGATTATCCAATGGTTAAACAATTTGCTGAGTTATGTTCTAATTTGGATTAATTGTGTTTTTGCAAGCCTAATAAGTCTTTACTAACAATTTGCAGCTGATTCTGATCTTGCATCTGATTCACACACACACACACACACACACACACACACACACCACACACACACACACACAGAAAGCGAGAGAGAGACGAGAGAGAGGCGAGAGAGAGAGGGAGAGAGAGAGGAGACAGAGAGAGAGAGAGAGAGAGAGAGAGAGAGAGAGAGAGTTTAACAGCATAGTGTTTAGAATCAGTTTTTTTTATATATCCAAATAGTCTTAAGAGAAAACAATGTAAATTATGTCTCTAAAGGATGTATGTATGTATATATGTATGTATGTATGCGTGCGCGCGCACACTGTGTATGTGTGTGTGTGTGTGTGTGTGTGTGTGTGTGTGTGTGTGTGTGTGTGTGTGTGTGTGTGTGTGTGCATATATGGGTGTGTTTGTATCCATGTGTGTATGTATATCTGTATGTCTCTCTCTCTCTCTCTCTCTCTCTCTCTCTCTCTCTCTCTCTCTCTCTCTCTCTCTCTTAGCAGCACCTTTGAGCATAGAGAAGTAACAGAAAGAAGCATTTACTTGCTGTTATACATGCTGTTTCTGTTGTTGTCTGTTTAATTGTTTTTCGTTTCTTTGTTGGCATACAATGAGTGGTCTTCACCAGTATTGCTTGCTTTTCAGTTTCCTTTTCTTTGGTCTCACACAGTGATCGGCCGTTTTCTTTTCTTTGGTCTCACACAGTGATCGGCCGTTTTCTTTTCTTTGGTCTCACACAGTGATCGGCCGTTTTTCTTTTCTTTGGTCTCACACACAGTGATCGGCCGTTTTCTTTTCTTTGGTCTCACACAGTGATCGGCCGTTTTCTTTTCTTTGGTCTCACACAGTGATCGGCCGTTTTCTTTTCTTTGGTCTCACACAGTGATCGGCCGTTTTCTTTTCTTTGGTCTCACACAGTGATCGGCCGTTTTCTTTTCTTTGGTCTCACACAGTGATCGGCCGTTTTCTTTTCTTTGATCTCACACAGTGATCGGCCGTTTCTTTTCTTTGATCTCACACAGTGATCGGCCGTTTTCTTTTCTTTGGTCTCACACAGTGATCGGCCGTTTTCTTTTCTCTGGTCTCATACAGTGATCGGCCGTTTTCTTTTCTTTGGTCTCACACAGTGATCGGCCCGTTTTTCTTTTCTCTGGTCTCATACAGTGATCGGCCGGCCGTTTTCTTTTCTTTGGTCTCATACAGTGAGTGACCCATACTAGCGTTATATCTTCTTTTTCCCCCAGTGTGTAGAATTTGGCTTATTAGTGTGTGATATAGTTTTGTAATTGTGTCCTATTTAGCTAATCTGTTTAATTGTGTGTTGTCATTGTTTTGTAATTGTGTCCTACTTTGGCTAATCTGTTGAATTGTGTGTTGTCACAGTTGCGACTGTGCCCTGATTTAGCTAATCTCTCCCACACTTTCTCTATCAGTTTGTTTTCTTTCATCATTACTTGCATCTTGGTAAATTCATTTGCCAGCATGGCCTCAAAGACTTGAACTAAACATTGCCTATCTGAATACAAATAGCAATCAAAATGCATTACATGAGGCATCGTCAGCATTGC
>JADBJO010008682.1:12500-17500 GCA_016801955.1 Conus betulinus
ATTTCCAAGTCCTAGATGCTCGCGCGCACACACACACACACACACACACACACACACACACACACACACACACACAGAGAGAGAGAGAGAGAGAGAGAGAGAGAGAGAGAGAGAGAGAGAGAGAGAGAGACAGACAGACAGACAGACAGACAGACACGTTTCAGACGTTTCAGATACGTTTTTTCATTGACAATGGCCTGCTTAGCCTTTATGTCAAGGGGGGTGTAGATTAATATTTGCTGCACCGAAACAAAAAAAGTATATAACGCAAAAAGAAACATAAATTGTAACTGATTACCTAAATGTTAATGATGAAGCTAGAAAGAAGCCATGTAGAAGAAAAAGAAAATAATAACGTGTTTTTTTTATCACTCAAAATGAATAGTTAAAAAAAAAAAAAAAGTAACAACATGGTCATAAACACAAGTGCCTCACCCAGGCACACAATCATATTCACTGTCATAAATCTCTCCTGCACTGTCACATCCATCATCACCGAGAGAGAGAGAGAGAGAGAGAGAGAGAGAAAGAAAGAGAGAGAGAGAGACGAGAGAGAGAGAGAGAGAGATAGAAGGAAAGTAGAAGAAAAAAGAAAGAAAGACACAAGGGCAAGCAGCCGAGGAAAAAATATATACAGGCAGAAAGAAAGGAAAAGAAAAAATGAAAGAAAGAAACAAAGAAAGAAAAAAAAAGGACAAAAGAAGAAGGGGAAAAAAAAAACAAAGAAGACAAACATTCAAGGAAAACGTAGACAGATAGAAAGGAAGGAAAAAGGAGGAAAGAAAGAAAGAAAGAAAAGAAGGAATGCTACGAAGGAATGTTATGAAGGAATGTTAGATTAAAAGAAGAAATATAACAAAACGCAGTGGAGGAGAGAAAGGCGGGGAGGGACAAACCGACAGGCAGACAGTCTTGAAGTAAATCAGAGGGAGAGAGAGAGAGAGAGAGAGAGAGGAGAGAGAGAGGAGAGAGAGAGAGAGAGAGAGAGAGAGAGAGAGAGAGAGAGAGAGAGAGAGAGAGAGAGACAGAACAGAGAGAGACAGAGAGAGACCGACCGACGACAGACAGACAGATTGACTGATTGACTGATTGACTGACTGAAATTAATACAGAGAGACACCTACAGATTTGCACAGCGAACTGAACACACACACACACACACACACACACACACACACACACACACACACACACACACACACACACACACACACACACACACACACACACACACACACATATAGATCACCACCCCCACCGTCACCACTACCACCACCATCTACAACAGCAAAAAGAACAACACACACACACAAACACGGACAGACAGATATATAAATATATATATATATATATATATATATATATATATATATATATATATATATATATATATATATATGTGGACAGCCAGGCAGACAGACAGACACGGACACAGACACAGTCAGACAGGCAAACAGACAGACAGAAACACACACACACACACACACACACACACACACACACACACACACACACACACACACACACACACACACACACACACACACACACACACACACACACACAAACACTTACACACACACACACACACACACACACACACACACACACACACACACACACACACACACACACACACACACACACACACACACACACACACACACACACACACACACACACACACACACACACACACACACACACACACTCCACGGACAGACAACATTCCCAGACACAACGTACTGTCGCAGACGCAACCTTAGACAGCCACCAAATGAAAATTGTCAAAATACATACCTGCAATCATGCGTTTGAGTTGTTTGTAAAATGCGACTCTGAGTCGAAAGAAAGCCAACTGTTCTCCCCAATCATCCCAGCCATTAGTTTGTCCTGCACTGTGCTAACTGCTCTTTGACGGGTAGGGGGGAAGGGGAAAGAAGGGGGGCAGGGGGGGGAGGGTACTTGGGTGAAATCATCTTCCATGAGTGGCAGAGTTCGCTGTAGATACTTACCTCTCAAAATCAATTTCGAGGTTTAGTGACACACCTTGCATTTTCAATCTACCAATGCGTACATCATGGCACACTGTGACGTGCAGGACACACCGCCGTTTCCAATGAACCAGTGCGTACATCATGGCTCTAATATGACATCTATGGCACCTTGCATTTCCAATCACCCAATACGTACATCACGGCTGTAATGTGTCTTTTTAACATGACACGTTGCGTTTCCAGTTAACTGACAGATAAATCACGGCTATGACAGTACATGTAGTTCCAATCAGCCGAAGCGAGTGGTGCGAGTGTGTGTGTGTGTGTGTGTGTGTGTGGGGGGGGGGGGGGGTGCGTGCGTGCGTGCGTGCGTGTGCGAGTGTGTGCGAGTGTGTGTGTGTGTGTGTGTGTGTGTGTGTGTGTGTGTGTGTGTGTGTGTGTGTGTGTGTGTGTGTGTGTGTCTTTCAAATTTTACGTCTATTCACTCTAGGTGATATTAGACGGGAAAAAAAAAACAAACAAAAACAACTTACCATCAAAGCAATCAATAAATAAGCAAACAAGCAAACCAAACCCTCATGTTAAACCTAGAAAATTACAAATGGTTTTGATAGGGGAGAGAACAGTGAGAGGTATGGGACGAATGAAGATGGTCCTGTCGTATATTTTATGTAGATTTAGTAGTAGGTAAATGATTAACTCACTTAATAGTAGTAACCTCATAAGAATGGCATAATAAATGTAAGAAATTATAAGTACTTACTTATTGGACTCTTTGATAAAGAAAGAAGAATTCATATATTAATACTGGTGATTCAAAAATATTTGTAACGGTATATGTAGAAAGCATGGGTATGATTTGTTTGATAGCGGCACATGAGATAATATGATCAACTGTGATGCTCTGACCACAAACGCATGAGGCATTTTTACTAAATTTTGTTGTAAAAACAGAGAGAGAGAGAGAGAGAGAGAGAGAGAGAGAGAGAGAGAGAGAGAGAGAGAGAGAGTGTGTGTGTGTGTGTGTGTGCATGTGTGTGTGTGCGTGCGTGCGTGCGTGCGTGCTCAAACGCACGCGCGCGCGCGTGTGTGTGTGTGTGTGTGTGTGTGTGTGTGTGTGTGTGTGTGTGTGTGTGTGTGTGTGTGTGTGTGTGTGTGTGTGGTGTGTGTGTGTGTGTGTGTGTGTGTGTGTGTGTGTGTGTGTGTGTGTGTGTACTTGTGTGTGAGCGCGCGCGTGTGTGTGCGTGCGTGCGTATGTGCGCGCGTGGGGCATGTGTGCGTGCGTGAGCGCGTGTGTGCGTGTGCGTGCGTGCATGCGTGCGTACATGCGCGTGTGTGTGCGTGCGTGCGTGCTTTTTGTGTGTGTGCGTGTGTGTAAATTAGAGGCAGGGGAAGGGAGGTACGGAAAGGGGTAGGTGGGAGGAGGAGGAGTAGGTGGGAGGAAGGGGGTGGTGGTGGGAGGAAGGGAATGGTGGGAGGAAGGGGATGGTGGGGGAGGAAGGGGTAGGTGGGGAGGAAGGGTAGGTGGGAGGAAGGGGGTGGTGGGAGGAAGGGGATGGTGGGAGGAAGGGGTAGGTGGGAGGAAGGGGATGGTGGAGAGGAAGGGGATGGTGGGAGGAAGGGGATGGTGGGAGGAAGGGGATGGGGGAGGAAGGGGATGGTGGGAGGAAGGGGTAGGTGGGAGGAAGGGGTGGTGGGGGATGGTGGGAGGGAAGAGGATGGTGGGAGGAAGGGGGTAGGTGGGAGGAAGGGGATGGTGGGAGGAAGGGGATGGTGGGAGGAGGGGTGGGGGGGAGGGAGGAAGGGGATGGTTGGGAGGAAGGGGATGGTGGGAGGAAGGGGATGGTGGGAGGAAGGGGATGGTGGGAGGAAGGGGATGGGTGAGGAGGAAGGGGTAGGTGGGGAGGCAGGGGTAGGTGGGGGAGCGAGGGAGCGAGGGGTGGGGAGGAAGGGGATGGGGGGAGGAAGGGGTAGGTGGGAGGAAGGGGATGGTGGGAGGAAGGGGTAGGTGGGAGGAAGGGGATGGTGGGAGGAAGGGGTAGGTGGGAGGAAGGGGTAGGTGGGAGGAAGGGGGATGGTGGGAGGAAGGGGTAGGTGGGAGGAAGGGGATGGTGGGGGAGGAAGGGGTAGGTGGGAGCGAGGGGATGGTGGGAGAGAGGGGATGGTGGGAGGAAGGGGATGGTGTGGAGGAAGGGGAGGAGGGGGAGGAAGGGGATGGTGGGAGGAGGGGGGGTGGTGGGAGGAAGGGGATGGTGGGGAGGAAGGGGAGGAAGGGGAGGAAGGGGATGGTGGGAGGAGGGGGGGGTGGGGGAGGAAGGGGATGGTGGGAGGAAGGGGTAGGTGGGAGCGAGGGGATGGTGGGAGAGAGGGATGGTGTTGGGAGGAAGGGGATGGTGTGAGGAAGGGGATGGTGGGAGGAAGGGGAGGAAGGGGGATGGTGGGAGGAAGGGGATGGTGGGAGGAAGGGGATGGTGGGAGGAAGGGGATGGTGGGAGGAAGGGGATGGTGGGAGGAAGGGGAGGAAGGGGATGGTGGTGGGAGGAAGGGGATTGTGGGAGGAAGAGGATGGTGGGGAGGAAGAGGATGGTGGGAGGGAGGGGATGGTGGTGGGAGGAAGAGGATGGTGGGAGGAAGAGGATGGTGGGGAGGAAGAGGATGGTGGGAGGAAGGGGATGGTGGGAGAAGAGGGATGGTGGGAGGAAGGGGTAGGTGGGAGGAAGGGGTAGGTGGGTGGGAGGAAAGGGGGATGGTGGGAGGAAGGGGATGGTGTGAGGAAGGGGTAGGTGGGAGGAAGGGGAGGGTGGGAGGGAAGGGGATGGTGGGAGGAAGGGGATGGTGGGAGGAAGGGGATGGTGGGAGGAAGGGGGTAGGTGGGAGGAAGGGGGGGGAGGGAGGAAGGGGATGGTGGGAGGAAGGGGATGGTGGGAGGAAGGGGAAGGGGTGGGGGAAGAAGGGGATGGTGGGAGGAAGGGGTAGGGTGGGAGGAAGGGGTAGGTGGGGAGG
>JADBJO010008682.1:22500-25000 GCA_016801955.1 Conus betulinus
ACAAAACGAAAGAAGAAATAAATTGTAGAACAACACAACGCGTTTCGACCTACTTGGTCTTCTTCAGGCAAAACAAATAACATTCAAAGCAATGAAAACAGTGGACGGACAAACAGTCAAGTATCTCTTCGAACAGAGTGCGAAATATTTTTCACCCCCCAAACACAAATTTTGCATCCCAATTCGAAAAGCTAAGTGACTGTCATCTATTCGTCCTCATTTTCTTTGTCTCAGATGCTATTTGTCTTGCTTGAAGAAGACCAAATAGGTTGAAACGCGTTGCGCTTGTTTGTGATTTGTTTGTTCTTTCTTTTCGCGGAGCAGTACTACTGATTTTGCTCTTGTTTCAATACCACCTTCAGCAACCTCACTTAAAAAAAAAAAAAAAATAACAAGTCTAATGTGGTTAGAGAGCAAGACAAAAGTCTGAAATTCAGTTTCCTGAATATTCAAGATCGGGTCAGAATTTACTGAAATCTAGAGTGCTGCAGTCGATTTACTAGCAACATCACACACACACACACACACACACACACCACACACACACACACACACACACACACACACACACACAAAAAAACGTGAACTGTTTAAAAAAATGAAGCAATACCAGATTGATAAAGATATGGGTTAAAGGTCATATAATACAACCCGGAAGAGTAGAAAAAGGGTTACCGATTAGGAGACATAGGTGAAATGTCATACAATTAAACTCGGAAAGGCAGAACAGTCTATCCGACACAACACATTAGTGAATGATGATATGGGTAAAACGACATGTAATACAACCTGGAAGGATAAAAAAAAATCTGCTACTCTGTTAGCACCTGATTAGTGATTCACTTCTGCCAGATTCTTTGGATTTTTTTTCTTCGAACATTTTGCAAAGGTTGATTTATCTTTGTGTCTAATAAGAAACCAAATTAGTCTTTTTGCTTGCATGTATGTATATATTTTTTTTTCTTTTAACCTTTTGTTTTGAAAGCACCTTTCAAATGAAAGTTTGTAAAATATACTATAATTACCATAAATTGTGAAATCACCTCTCTCTCTCTCTCTCTCTCTCTCTCTCTCACACACACACACACACACACACAGGCACGCACGCACACACGCACGCACGCACGCGCGCGCGCGCGCGCGCGCCCGCGCACACGCACACACACACACACACACTCATAAGCAGATGGTATATTCGCTCGATTTCACGCACGCATACATACACATCTTCGGACGTAATCTCTCCTCTCTCTCTCTCTGTTTATTCGTCCCTCCCTCCCTCCCTCCCTCCCTCTCTCTCCCCCTCTCCCTCCTCTAGCCCCCCCCCCCCCCCCCCCTTCTTTTTTTGCTTATTCGTCTCTTTCTTACACACACACACTCTCTCGATTCATTCTCTCTCTCTCTCTCTCTCTCTCTCTCTCTCTCTCTCTCTCTCTCTCTCTCTCTCTCTGTAGACGATGTCGTCGTGTGATAGAAACCAGAGCAGCTCCTCAGGCCCGGATGATGAAGGGAGACACTTGTCTCAGTTAGCATCATTGGGAGGATCCATTTGTCTGTCTGTCTGTCTGTCTGTCGGTGTTCCTCCCTCCAGCCTTCTGGCACCGTCTGAGGATCGCTAACGGATTTTCTGGAAGTGTTCCTGCATTTTCCACTCTGAACACTCTTTTAAACAGAGATGGCATAAGAGGAAAGGGAGGGGAGAGTGGGTGGTGGGGGTGCGAATGAGGATGGAGGGGAGGTTGGATAGCATTGGATGCGGAGGGTGAAACAAGTCAATGGTTGTTAAGATATATGACCGCGCACACAAGCACAAGTGCGAGCGCTTTTCTTCAGGCAAAACAAACAAATAGACAAACAAACAAAACAAAAACAAAACACACACACACACACACACATACACACACACGCTTGCGCGCGCGCACACACACACACACACGACACACACACACACACACACACACACACACACACACACACACAACTTAAATAAAGTAGCAGACAATCTTCTAGATTTAGGTGTGTGTGTGTGTGTGTGTGTGTGGGGGGGGGGGGGTGGGGGGGTGGGTGGGTGCCCGCGTGCGCGCGCAGTCTCGCGTAGACGTACATGCATACGTGTTTGCGTGCTTGTCTGCATGCACGCGCATGCACATGAGTGCTCATACTTGTGTTTGTGTATGCGAACGCACTCTGTGAGTGAGTGCGTGCGTGGTGCATACGCAAATACATGTATGCGATCCTGCGTGCCTGCTCGATCGTGCGCGCGCGCATGTGTGTGTGTGTGTATGTGTGTGTGTGTGTGTGTGTGTGTGTGTGTGTGTGTGTGTGTGTGTGTGTGTGTGTGTGTGTGCGAGTGTACGCGCGCGCGCGCGTGTATGTGTGTGTGTGTGTGTGTGTGATCGTGTGTGTACACGCAAAAGAGCGAGTGTGTCTGCGTGCGTTAGCGCGAGCACGGATAGGGGCGCCCAAGTGCGCGTGCTCGCATACGTATAATATGTGTATG
>JADBJO010008682.1:30000-35000 GCA_016801955.1 Conus betulinus
GCCTAAAATTGGAACATGCCGGATTAGACGTTGGATTTTATCGGGGGGTGGTCGAACTGACAAAAAAGTACGGGCTTCCTCGAGGAATTTGTGAGCACAACATGGCATATTCCCAAAGCATCCTCCACCGCATTCCTTTCCTTCTCCCTCCTCCCACCCTGCCCTAGGCTTCTCCGCCCGTGCGCTACCGCTCCTCAGTCTCCCCCCCCCTTTCCTCCCCCCACCTCCATCCCCAAGACCCGCTCTGTCTGGGAGAGAGACAGAGGAGAAAGAGAAGAAAAAAAAGTGGCAGAAGAACAAGACAACATGAAAAAGAAGGGAGGAGGATGAGGAGGAGAAGGAGGAGGAGGAGGAGGAGGAGGAGGAAAAGGTGGGGGAGGAGGAAAAAGTGGTGGAAGACTAGAGGGAGGAGGAGGAGGGACAAGGGAGAGGGAACGGGAGGCGAAAACCGAAAGGAGAAGGAGGAGAAAGAAGAGGAAAGTAATGAGGATGTGGAGGAAGTAATGAGGGAAGAGGAGAAGGAAAATAAGGAGGAGGAGGGAGGAGGAGCTGAGGACGGGGGAAAAAGGAGAAGAGGGAAAAGTGGTGGCAAAAAAAGGAGGAGGAGGACAAGGAAGAGAAGGAAGAGGAGGAGGAAGAGGAGGAGAAGAAGAAAGAAAGTTGGAGGAGGAGAGAGAAGAAAAGGAATAATACAAGGAGGATGAGGGGGGATTAAGATTAGGCGATGAGGAGCGGAGGGAGGAGGAAAAATATAGAGAAAGAGTGGGAGGCAGCCTAAGAAGAAGAAGAAGAAGAATAGAAGAGAAGAGAGAAGAGAAGAAAAGAAGAAGAAGAAAAGGAGTAAGGAGTAGGCTGAGGAGGGGGAGGAGGAAGAAGAAAAAGACTGGGGCCAACAAACGACCCACACCAAACCTCTTCTGATAATAACCTGCAGTGCCATAACCACCCCACCTTATTCAAGACGCCCCCCCCCCAACCCCCCCCCCCCCCCCCCCCTCCTCGTCCTTCCTTCCCCCTCCGCCCCCCCCCTCCACCCCCCCCACGCAAACAAACACCCACCACCCTTTTCCCTTCCCCCCCTTCCCCCTTTCAACCCCCTAAAAACCACAACACCCCTCCCGCCCCCCCCCCCCCAAACCCCCTCCCTTCCCCCCCCCCCCCCCTCAAACACCACCCCAAGCCCCCCCCCCGACCACCAGCCCCCCGCCCCCCTCACCCCCGCCCCCCCCCCCCCCCCCCCCCGCCCCCCCCCCCCCCCCACCCCCCCCCCCCCCCCCCCGCACCCCCCCACCCCCCCCCCCCCCCCCCCCCCCCCCCCCCCCCCCCCCCCCCCCCCCCTCCCCCACCTTCCCCAAAAAAAAAAAAAAAAAAAAAAAAAACCTCAAACACCCCCCCCCCCCCCCCCCCCCCCCCCCCCCCCCCCCCCCCCCCCCCCCCCCCCCCCCCCCCCCCCCCCCCCCCCCCCCCCCCCCCCCCCCCCCCCCCCCCCCCCCCCCCCCCCCCCCCCCCCCCCCCCCCCCCCCCCCACCCCCCCCCCCCCCCAAACCCCCCCACCCCCCCCCCCCCGCCCCCCCCCCCCCCGCCCCCCCCCCCCGCCGCCCCCCCCCCCCCATCCACCCCCCCCCCCCCCCCCCCCCCCCCCCCCCCCCCCCCCCCCCCCCCCCCCCCCCCCCGCCCACCCCCCCACCCCCCCCCACACCCCCCCCCCCCCCCCCCAGCCCCTCCCCCCCCCCCCCAAAACCCCCCCCCCCCCCCCCCCCCAACCCCCCAACACACCCCCCCCCCCCCCCCCCCCCCCCCGAACACCCCCCCCTCAAACCCCCCCCCACAAAACACACCCTCAACCCCCCCCCCCCCCCCCCCCCCCTTCAACCCACCCCCCCACCCCCGCCCACACCCCCCCCCCCCCCCCCCCCGAAACCCAAACCCAACCCCCCCCCTCACATTCAAAACCCCTCAAACCCCAACAACCCCCCCCCCCCCCCCCGACCCCCCCCCCCCCCCCCCCCCCCCCCCCCCCACCCCCGCCAACCCCCCCCCCCCCCCCCCACCCCCCCCCGCCCCCCCCCCCCCCCCCACCCCCACAACACCCCCCCCGCCCCCCCCCTCCCCCCCCCCCCCCCCCCCCCCCCGACCCCCCCCCCCCCTAACCCCCCCGCCCCCCCCCCCCCCCCCCCCCCCCCCCCCCCCCAAACACCCCCCCCACCACCCCCCCCCAACCCCCACCCCCCCCCCCCCCCCCCCCCCCCCCCCCCCCCCCCCCCCCCCCCAAACCCAACCCCCCCCCCCCCCCCCCCCCCCCCCCCCCCCCGCCACCCCCACCCCCCCCACCCCCCACCCCCGCCCCCCCCCTCAACCCCATCACAAACCCAACCCCTACCCCCCCCCCCCCCCCCGGGCCCCCCCCCCCCCCCCCCCCCCCCCCCCCCCAACGACCACCCCCCCCCCCCACAACCCCCCCAACCCCTCAACCCCCAAACCACCCCCCCCCCCCCCCCCCCCCAAACCCCCCCCGCCCCCCCCCCCCCCCCCCCCCCCCCCACCCCCCCCCCCCGCCCCCCCCCCCCAAGCCAAGCGTCCCCATCCCCAACACGACTAAACAACCAGGCCAATCAAGTCACACGGAAATCATGGAACTCTACTTGCACGCAGAGCCCCCCTGCAGCAATCAAAAGGTTGGGCTGCAAACACCCCCCTCGCACCCCCCCCCCCACCACCCGCACACCCACTCCCCCCCTCCACCCCCACACCCCCGTGGCCCCCCACGCACCCCCTCCACCAGGCCCCTACCCCCCCCCCCCCACGCCCCCAGCCCCAACCCCCACCCCCGCCCTCCCCCAACACCTACCCCCCCCAGCATGCACTGAGCAGTATGGTGAATGTCACAGACCAGACTCCTCCCTTCTCAAAATGCGTCCTCCCAGAATTTTTTTTTCTCTCTCTCCACCAGGAAAAGCGTAATCAAATTCAAAAGTAAAAATATATATTTTGAAACATAGCGTGGAACATGGGACATGTCAGGGTTTTTTTCCCCGAAGAAATTGAGAAGGATGTCAGAGAACAAGACATGCGGTTGCATCCACAGGAACAATAGGGGTTTAAGATCGTTGAGTACAAACAATAACAGAAAGAATAGGGAGAGGCATGAATATCTTTTGTCTCCTTCCACATTTCTCAGTGACGTTTGCATAATATATATATATATATATATATATATATATATATATATATATATATATATATATATATACAGACCCGTTCAGCATCTCATATATATATATATATATATATATATATATTATATATATATATATATATATATATAATCATATCTATATATATATATATATATATATATATATAATATATATATATATACATGATCAGGTAAACAGCACAAAAATCAAAATTCATAAATAAAAGAATAAATAATGAAAAAATATGGTTATAAATCTGTATCAACATATAGGAATAAGAGAGAGAGAGAGAGAGAGAGAGAGAGAGAGAGAGAGAGAGAGAGAGAGAGAGAGAGAGAGAGAGAGACAGACAGACAGACAGACAGACAGGCAGACAGAGAGACAGGTTTACAGCAGTGTACCCACCGTCTTTTCCCCTTTTCTTCATGTTTTCTAATCTTACATTAGTTTGTGAACATTCTTTATTCTGAAACGTACTGTACATTTCTAGCTGATATACAACTAAAGGTAAGAGATGCAATTGCTATATTTGAATTACTTCCTTTTAACATTATCTCAAATGTGTCTGCCTTTTTTTTTTTTATTGAATAATACATTTTTGTAAGATTAATCATTCACATTTTTCCTCTTACAAACACCATGTTAATTTGTATTAAACTCGCCAAGCCTTCCACCCAATACAATTTACAGGAAGGTATGCAGAAGAGATTCTAAAACAAAGTAATCTACTCAGAGCCTGGACTCCTTGATGTAAGACCTCCGGGCTCACTGAAGCAGTCACTCCTGATTGACGATCATTGCCATGTCTGAAGAGCATCTCTGTCAGTACCTGTGGCAGCCCTGGAGAAGCCTTACCTGACCCCTGCAACACTGGTCTGAACTGTAGGAATGTCTAAGGGCCTGGCAGAAGGGGGGGGGGGGGTGGGGGTGGGGGGGGGGGGGGCGTTTTGGTATAAATGTTCATAAAGGAAATTCTAAGCTCCAAGGAACTGAGTCGCCAACATGATAGAGTGAGCCGGAAGGACGTTAGTTTGCGTTTTTTTTTTTTTCTCAGCTAAAATTCTGACTTGATGGAAGGTCAAAACAGTTCTTCGGTGCTAAATATGAACACTCTGCTGGGTTTAAACTAATGTACATTTTCCAGCTGTTTTTCTTTTCCCTGCTGCTTACGAACAGTCAGCAATGCAGCACTAACAAAGGAAGGTATACACTACGGCGCAATCAAGTGCTTACAGATATTGCGCATGTGATCACCATCATCATCATCATCATCATCATCATCATCATCATCTCATTCCCGTGACCGAAGTGGTCGTAGAGTGGACATGGAGGACGGCTCAGTCGATCTTTTTTCTCCATCGCGGTCTGTCCTCTGCTTCTCGCAGGAGTTTCTGGCATTCTGAGGTTTCCATTCTATCACGTTCTCCAAGACCAGCTCTTCCTCTGCCTGCGCATGTAATAGGAACTGCTAAAGGAAACGCCACGCTAACAGTAACATCCAACAACAACGTTCAACATTGAGGGTGGCAGGAAATCTTGGAACAGTTACGTCATACGGAGCGTGGAAGTGGAATTTTGCCGGATGGAAAGGGGGAAAGGGAAAGCACAGAGGCCTTCCAGAATCAGAACAAGGAACGACCGGTAATCACTGGTAAAAGTAGAATGAGATGAGACAAGGGACTGCATTCTAGTTCACACCACGCTGATTCTGATTGGCCTTACGGTGACGGCAGAATAGAAAAAGCTCAAGACGGGAATATGTCAGCTCGGCTATGCTGCTAACTTGAAGGAATCTGTCACATC
>JADBJO010008682.1:42500-52500 GCA_016801955.1 Conus betulinus
CAACACTGCCCGCTAGCATACGAAACGTTTTGGCCCACATGGCGAAGTAGTTTGAGTGCCAAACGGTTGGCAAGAGTTCTGTGCGAATCGTTTTGTGGTGTACATGTGTGATATTGTTTGAGCACCGTCAGACCCGTTTAGTTTTGTCATGTGAAAATCGACTCGTTGTCTGAAGGAAGGATTAACGCGCTGCCGACTACAGTTTAGATCAGCAGCTCTTTAACTCAGCAGCTGCCGAATATAATATGGAAACCCAGCGATGACATAGTGTTGCAACACACAGACACACAGACATAGACACACACACACACACACACACACACACACACACACACACACACACACACACACGCACACATGTATGTACTCTCGCACGCACGCACGCACGCACGCACGCGCGCGCGCACACACACACACACACACACACACACACACACACACACACACACACACACACACAGAGAGAGAGAGAGAGAGAGAGAGAGAGAGAGGTAATGGTAATGTTGCTTATAGTCCAGCCGACCGCAGAGGGCTAAATCAGGGCTGTCACCGCGTCGAAGTCAACTCGTAAGTCATATATACTCAAAAAACAAACAAACACACAAAACAAACAAACAAAAACTCATCCACACCGCCGTTTTAAAAACACTCCTTCTAAATACACACGGACATTTTGATAAAAATCTTTCCTCCGTACAATGAGAGAGAGAGAGAGAGAGAGAGAGAGAGAGAGAGAGAGAGAGAGAGAGAGAGAGGAGAGAGAGAGAGAGAGAGAGAGAACGCAACGATAAGTGCGAAAGACAAAGGCTGGGTTAACTAACAGATCAACGAACGAAGAGATCAAACACGTGACAAGACATAAAAGAAAAACAACACAATTACCACTGATATGCATCAAGGAGCTCTAATCAAAGCCGCAAAAGGGAGGGTCTGAAGTTATCATCGTTGTTATTATTATTAATATCATTTTCATTATTATGAATACTTGTACAGCGCCTAGCTTCGGCTAGAGGCCAAGCTCTAAGCGCTTTACGATCCACACTCGTTTACACAACGGGCTGCCTACCTGGGTAGTGCCGACTGAAGAGCTGCCTGCTGGCGCTTCATTCAGTCATGCCCCGTGTCTTCCAGTCAATATCGGTCAATTTCGTTTACTCAGTTTTCCGTACTTCCTTTATTCTTTCCATTTCTCACGCAGGGTGCGTTCTATGTGTGACGTGTCATCCATACCAATGGCCTTCTCTTTCCAAAAGTTGGTGATGGGATTCTACGTGTGTGCAAGACGTTATGCGTGCGTTCATATACAGAACCTCGGTTTATAGTCTCATTCGAAGGACTGTATGGGAAGTGGAGTCAGAACCAATGTTAACTGCGAGGGATAAATTCCCCTGTACCGAAACGACCCGGCAGAAATTCGAACCCGCAACCCCAAGATCACTAAGATTACGAGTCCGGCGCTCAACCACTGAGCTATTCCGGCTCCAAGTTCTCCCAAAGCCACTGTTAGTGATACGTTTTTAAAGCGCAGCCTGATATAGACGTGTGTACATTATTGAGGATGAAAACAATGACCAATTCAGGTGAATCACGTCGTCTACCAGCAGAGAGGGAAAGATGATCTTGCTCTCAGTATTATACACACTGGATATCTCGCTAAGGTTGTGCTTTTGTGGCATAAACGTAGGGGTTTGTCGGAGAATTCCCAAGTGGTACGCACCTTTCAGAACGAACGCAAGGGCCAGACAGTGGCTGAAATGTTTTGCCAAGCCTTCTAAATGCCCACGACAGAGTGAGATCAACATGCTTCAGAGACTTTTACACTTCTCACGCAAGCGACTTCAGGTTGCAAAAACCACAAAAGTTCTTGAAAACTGACCTTCCCATTTCATAGAGTAGTCTTAGCACACACACACACACACACACACACACACACACACACACACACACACACACACACACACAGACAAACAGACACACGCACACACACACACACACACGCACGCACACACGAACGAACGCGCACACACTATACCCTGTTCAACACACACACACACACACACACACACACACACACACACACACACACACACACACACACACACAACACACGCTCAAGCTCGCGCACGCAAAATGCGGTGCAAACAAACAATTCAGGAGTGGCTAAGTGCAGTAGTCCGATTGAGAGTCGCTCGGCATGAGAGAGAGAGAGAGAGAGAGAGAGAGAGAGAGAGAGAGAGAGAGAGAGAGAGAGAGAGAGAGAGATTATTTCAAAGATAAGCTTGTAAACTGAAGTTGTAATTGCCTAAAATTGGATCTGTGGGATTAATCCGAGTGTTCAAGATTCTCTCGTAACCTGAAATGATAATTGCCTTAAATCAGCTCCGTGGATGATTCTTTTTTTCATAACTAAGTAAGAAAATGTCAGAGAGAGAGAGAGAGAGAGAGAGAGAGAGAGAGAGAGAGAGAGAGAGAGAGAGAGAGAGAGAGAGAGAGAGAGAGAGAGAGAGAGAGAGAGAGAGAGAGAGAGAGAGAGAGAAGAATTTTAAGATATGCCTTGTAAACTGACATCATAATTGCCTTTAAAACGGCTTCACGGATCATCATCATCATCATCATCATCATCATATCATCATCATCATTATCATCAATATCATCACCATCATCATCATTATCATCGTTATTGTTGTTGTTATTATCATTAATAGTGTAACTATCATCAACATCACTATTCTCTTAATATTATACACACATACATACATATATATATATATATATATATATATATATATATATATATATATATATATATATTAGAATAGCTAACTAAGATATTTTTATGCAGAGAGGAGAGAGAGAGAGAGAGAGAGAGAGAGAGAGAGAGAGAGAGAGAGAGAGAGAGAGAGAGAGAGAGAGAGAGAGAGAGATGATGTTCTTTTTCGAAGGTCTAATCCCCTAAAGCTGTTTCTCAAACCCCGTAACAAAGTGCTTCCCCTCCTTGTCCCCCTCCCTCCTTCCCATCTCATTCCCCAACCCCATACCCCCCTCCCCCCACCTCCTTACCCTACCCCTACCTCCACCGCTAAATCTGACAGCGCCGTTGACAGGTGAAAAAAACACCCACCCGAGCGACACCAAACTGCATATGACGGCTCCTACCGAGCGTCCTCAAAGGGAAACCACTGTCACGCCATCGCGAGGAAAGGGAGATCAGAGAGCGCCAAGCAAGGGACGCCACTGGAGTCGAGTTTGCGGGGCCAAAAGTGGAGCGAGTGGAATCGGCCAGAGGTCATTGTTCTTACACCCCCAGGAGTGCGGATTTTTGGGGGAGGGTGGGGGTGGGTGGGGGTGGGGGTGGAAGGGAAGGGGAAGAAGGGTAGAAGGAGAGGAATGGGGTGGGATGAAGGAAGATGGAAGGCCGTAGAATTACCTGACATGCGAGAAGAGACTCAGGAGTCGACTAAAGTGTCCATCGTCAATTTCGCTATCAGTCTGTCTGTCTGTCTGTCCGTCTGTCCTGCGGTCGGGTGGAAAAGCGGGGTGGAAAATAGGAAACGATTGACAAGGATATTATTATACGGAAGGGGCCAAAATAGAAAACAAGTAAGTAGTTAACACAGTTTCTTTTGACAAATTATTGCTATTGTGATCATTGTTGTCATCGTCGTCTCTATCATTTGCTATGAAAAAAAGGGCAGAGTATCTTATTCAAAAAGGATTCAGTAAATGATAATGCAAGGCGAACTATTCTCTCTCTCTCTGTCTCTGTCTGTCTGTCTGTCTCTCTCTCTCTCTCTCTCTCTCTCTCTCTCTCTCTCTCTCTCTCTCTCTCTCTCTCTCTCTCTCTCTCTCTCTCTCTCTCTGTCTGACTCTCTGTGTCTCTGTCTGTCTCTTCTCTCTCTCTCTCTCTCTCTCTCTCTCTCTCTCTCTCTCTCTCCTCTCTCTCTCTCTTTCTCTCTCTGTTTAGTTTCAAAGTGAGATGATAAGTGACTGTCTGTTTGTGCTTCTTGTTAATTGTCTTGAATGTAGTTTTGTCCTGCCTGAGGAAGACCAAAGAGGTCAAAATGCGTTGTGTTTCTTTTGTAAAATGTTTGTTCTTTCGTTTAGCGGTACAATAGTTTTTTTTTTTCTTCCTTTTTTTTTAAAAACCAATATTGCTGTGTTTATTTATTTTTTATTTAATAACACATCAGTTTATTAATTCATTTCATTTTCGAATAATCATAGAACAGATAAAGTATGAAAAGTCTTCAGTCTCCAAAATGGCTATGTCTTTTTGAAGCGGCATTCTCCACTATGATTTATTGTAGACCAGCTATCTCAGATTTGGTTGTGCGTTAGCCTCCTATGGACAGCGACGTCAGCTTTAGGTGTTTAATCTCTGGTGTAATGCTAGAAAATAAAACCACCAGTTTTGATCTGGTCACTTGAGCCCGTTCAGAACGATCTTAGATGATGTCATCACACAAACAGCTAACAAAGGAGACGAAAAAAAACAAAACAAAACAACATTTAAAAAACCCTAATCATATCCTTAATCTATAAAGGGTTTAGGGTGTATGAAGTACTGAAATAGACCTGTTCAGACAAAAACAAAAAAAAAAAAAAAAAAAAAAAAAATCAGGGGAAGGTAACTCCTGCCTTTCCACGACTAAAATCGAGTGACCTTTTCTCAGTTTACCGATTAAACGTTGCAACAAACCAAACAATCATAGATCTAAATCGATCGAAGATAATAAAAGTAAGTCGAGCTGCTTGCAACACCGAGTCTGCATAACAGGCGCACCGTATCACACGCTTATTAGGCAGATTGATGGTAAAATAGACCTGCTCTAGGACAAAAAAGAGCAGGAAGAGATAACGCATGTCTTAGTATTGCAAACAGAGTTACCTTTTCTTACTTTATAGGCCAAGCAAACAGATCTTGAGAGTCGCTGATTTGATTTGAAGCGCACGTCAGTATAACGGTCGGTATATCAACTAGATAGCGTAACACCCACGTTTTAACGCATTTCCTCTCTCTGGTTGAATTGGTAAGCTGGCAGATGGAGCCACATTGCTTTGGCCGTGTCCACCGATTCCAGTCATCCCGGCAGCGTCACCTCCTCTCTGAAAGTGAGTTTTAACGCAGATTACCTCCCTTGCAGATTTCCGAACATCGTCTGCCGCTGGAAGTGGTAGGAAAATGTGCAGCCCATATTGTGAGAGAAAAGCAGCTGGAAGAGCAAGCTCAGAAGTAGCAGGCTGAAAGTATTGCCGGGAAAAAAAGAAATGTCTGTCTGCTCTTTTCATGGATCACGAAACAAAACAGCTTGGCGATACTGAGTTTTGTGCTTCAATCTCTCTTGGGATGACTACCAAGGCCATCAAATTTTCGTGGATTTGCTGGTGGTTCGTATGAGGGAACAGACAGAAACGGTTACGAAACTTTAAGAGGGCAAACTTCACTGGAATTTAACAACTTGAACGGAAAGTAATCTTCAGTAATGAAATGACAGTTTGTAATCGATAAATGGAAGAATGAAACAAGATGAAAACGAAGAAAATGATCAGTGTTTTCTCTCATGAGCGTCCTTTTGGTTGAACCTGAAGACTGCATTGAAACTCCTTTCACGGGGATGGATCTGTCACGCCTGGGTTGCCTGTGTTCCCTAGTGCGTGTTTAGTGGATGAGAAGACTGCTGTGAAAAATACATCTAGGACTTGAAAACAACTTTGAAAAAGCAACCAGAAAAAAAAAACAAACCAACTTTGTTTCTTTCTTACCGACCATAACCCTACAGGACGTTGGTATCGCCGAGAAGATTACCGTTGAATTCACAGTTCAGTTGACAGAGGACTGAAAACGACAGACCAGGATTTTGGGGTTTCTCTGGCCATCACAGAGCCCAGATGTTCACCCTAGACGTGAAGAAGGCGGGGAAGTCGTCCAGAAGGCCACGAGACAGAACATGCCCCGCATCACGTACTGTCGCTGACCAGGCGCGCACTCACCACTCGCTAGAATCAGATGTCTGTCGCTTCATTGTCGTTCCCTGTATGACTCCCTCCCACGGCGTTGCCAGCATGAAAGGACACGTCAACAAAGTATTACCGACTTAGAATCAGCCTGGAAGTAAGAACATCCAGTTTTTAAGCAGCAGGTGCCTGTCGATATTTGGGATCAGAGTTGCAGCATAGCGTAGCAACAGCGTCGTCGTCGTCATCATCATCATCATCATATCATCATCATCATCATCATCATCATCATCAGCAGCAGCAGCAGTAGCAGTAGCCGCAGCAGTAGCAGCAGTGAAGTAGTAGTAGTAGTAGTAGTAGTAGTAGTAGTAGTAGTAGTAGTAGCAGCAGCAGTAGTAGTAGTAGTTGTTATTGTTGCAGCAGCAGGAGTAGTAGCAGTTATTGTTGCAGCAGTAGTAGTAGCAGAGCAGCAGCAGTAGTAGTAGTAGTAGTAGTAGTAGTGAGAACAGCAGCAGCAGTAGTGGAATTCAGTCACTCTTTTGCACCTATACCCCATCCACCCTGTCACTTCCTAACCTCTTTCCCACTCCATATTAGGAAAAACAAAATCACGTAAATCAGTGAATACTGAAACAATAGACGGTGAATGATGGAACTTTCAGAAAACAATCAAAAAAACAAAACAGATAGAGTCGTCTGAACACAAGTACAGTTATTGAAATAGTATCATCATCATCATCCACGATTCAATGCACAATCATGCAAGGCAGGAAGTAGTGATATAAGTGAAACACATGGTACGAATCTATATTTCACGTTATTCTTCACCGTGGAATAATAAAAAAAAAAATTATCAGGTCCGAACAGTATTGAAATTGGAGGAGGCTATCTTCATCTTTCCCCTGTTTTCTTGTCTATGAAAATATGTGTTCACTATCTTTGTTTAGACAGGTAGTTTGGACACATTTTTTTTTCTATTTTGTATGTGAAAATGTCTTTTTTTTCAAATGATATAAAAATGAATGAAAAAAAAAAGCAATATCAGTTCTTGTATTTTACATTTAGAGAGAGAGAGAGAGAGAGAGGAGAGAGAGAGAGAGAGAGAGAGAGAGAGAGAGAGAGAGAGCGCACTTAAACTTGAAATTGTTATGACATCGCGTCATCGCGTTTTTTTTTTTCATGAAACAGCTCATTCTAGAGCCTTGAAAAAAAAAAAAATCTGAAGCGTTTTCAATTGCAAAGCGAATTGTCAATGTGTGTTGTTACAAATGGTTCACACAGAAGGATGAGGCTAAACCTGCTAAATTCAGTACAATATCAGTTTATGACCATAATTTATGAATAAATTTTCAACTGCATAGCGACTATCTAACTTCTCAGACCGTCTTGGATACCATTCGGCAAGTTTATAGATAAGGCGCTATGTTTATTTTAATATTTCATGAGATAGAACGCATAAGCGCACATACAGCCAACCTCCACACACTCCCACGCGCATACACATACACAGACACACACACACACACACACACACACATACCACACACACGCACGCACGCACGCACGCACGCACGCACGCGCGCGCGCATGTCCTACCATATTGCTGTGCATCATTTAAACGAATATGATCTTTATCACAACGAGTAGAGAAGGGAAAAACTGAAACTGGAGAAATGGAGGGGGGGGGGGGGGGGGGGGGGGGGGGGGGGGGGGGGGGGGGGGGGGGGGGGGGGGGGGGGGGTGTAGCGGTTTGTAAGAAAAACTCAACATGTCTCTATGACTACGATTTCAGATAATCTGCTGTTGATTAATAACAAGAAACTTCAACTGCGCTTGAGATTGTTCTTGTTCCCTATTCTGCGCGACCTGTGATAGAATCCAGTATAAAATTAATGATGGTCCCTTTCCTTTAAATACAATTTAAATTTGTCTTAATAAAAAAAAAAAAAAAAAAAAAAAAAAACAAAACAAAAAAAAAAAAAAAAAAAACTGACGAAAAAAATAAGTGCGAAACAGATTTAGAATCCACACCAAATAACACAAAATTAAGTGCTTCTTCTTCTTCTTCTTCTTCTGAGCTGTTGTTGCTCTTGTTGTTGATTGCTGTTCTTGTTGTTGTTGATTGTTGTTGTTGTTGTTTGTTGTTGTTGTTGTGTGCGTGTGTGTGCGCGCGCGCCTTCTACCGCCAATGCAGAAGTAGTCCTATTGAACGAACGTTGATGTGCGCATGAAGCAGCTGGCAAATCATCTAAGGGAAGTAATCTGCACGGAAGCGAGTAGATGGCTCCCTTGAGCAGTTTCCTCCCTTGCGTTCGCAGTAAATTATTTTTTTTGCGAAAGTAGTAGTTCATTCAAGAGTACGTCATTTCCTGATCGTAAGGTGCCACAAAAAATTATATTATTTCTACACCCCTACCTTCGACAGTTCAGTTTCTGATATTCATACCCCAATCGACTTCAAAGGATTACAACGGATCTATCATCTCTCTCTAAGTCGATTTCCCAGTGTCTCTCTCTCTCTCTCTCTCTCTCTCTCTCTCTCTCTCTCTCTCTCTCTCTCTCTCTCTATATATATATATATATATATATATATATATAAAAGTAATTAAGCCAGATGCTTTCACACACACACACACACACACACACACACACACACACACACACACACACACACACACATTGTGTTGAAAGTAATTCTTTCGTAGAATCTCGTGTGTAATGGAAACTCTTTCTGAAAAAAAAAAAAAGTCACATCTGTTGGAACATCTGTGAACAAGATGAAAATGAAGTCTGCTTTAGGGTATTGACGTATGACATTATAAGTAAATCCTATTACTCTATACGAACATGTTCTACATTCATGGGTCCACCCCATGGAATTCCCATTGCAGTCTCTTCACCTTCAGGGGACATGAGCAGGTGTGTCGAACGAGTGACCTGAGTAATGGGGCACTTGACTTTCCGACCACCAGAGGCGGATGGTAAAAACTCTCTAGGGTTTGGACGGGCTTGACAGAGCTGGTTATCTGTCTCCGTGTTCCTGTCCTCTTGCCAGAGGTCTTTGATGCAAGTCTGAACTTTGAGGCTTCAGATCTGTGCGAGGAATAGTAGATAATCTACTGAATTACTTGTGGCAATTTGGACGAGCTGATTAGTCATCTCGTTGCCTCGAACGCCGATATGACCGGGAACCCGAGAAAAAAACAACAACAACAACAACTACAACAAAAACCTGTGTTGTAACCGTCAGATTCCAGAGAAGTCAAAAACCAAAATTCAGGAGTTGCGGATGCTTGAGGTTATGGCCAGCAAAGGCCTCCAAAGCAGAAAGGGAGTCAAAGAGGGTATGGTAGTCTTCATCTTTCTTTTTATGTATATAGAAACCATAGGAAGTATCCGGAACCCAACGCTGTGAGCTCAGCTAGCAGTGTTGACAGAGCCGTCTAATGGAATGTGTTGGAACATTCCTGAGAAGGGGGATGTGAGCAGTAAGATGCACAGACAACTCCTTCAGAACATCAGTAAATCTTCGAAAAGCTGGAAATTTAGAAGAAAAGTTAATCAGAGAACAGATGGAGACTTTACTATAAAAGGCAAATTAATTATACAGATAATGATAAGAATGATAACAATACTTCTAAATCTAAAGCAGAAATTTACCCATGACAAAAAGTGTGTGTTTGCCGTCATCAACAAATGAATAGATTATAAGAAATTAGAGACAGTATCTTGCTTAGATTTTCGAAAACAACGAATTTTCAATCCCTTTCACCTAATAATTTGTTATCTTTCATTTTTCAACACTCCGTGATAATTGAATACACCATGAATCATACAACAACAACAACAACAATAATGGTAATAATAATAATAATAATAACGATGATGATGATCACAAAAACAACAATAATAATGATAATAACAATAGTAATATTAATTCTGGCAAGACATCCTCAGCGACAATAATCTTTTTTTTTTTTTTTCAAAATAATTTTTCTGTTTTATACTTAGAAGACCATAAATGTGTGTGTGTGTGTGTGTGTGT
>JADBJO010008682.1:65000-70000 GCA_016801955.1 Conus betulinus
CACACACATGCACAGAGAGAGAGAGAGAGAGAGAGAGAGAGGAGAGAGAGAGAGAGAGAGAGAGAGAAGGCAGGCAGGCAGGCAGGCAGGCAGGCAGATACACACACATGTGACAGACAGGCAGACAGGCAGAAAGACAAAGACAGAGAGAAGGAGGTGCGCACGCGCCCGCAGGCACACACACACACACACACACACACACACACATGCACAGACACACATGCACAGACACATACACACATACACACATGCACGTATACACGCATACATACATAAATGCATGGCAGAGAGAGAGAGAGAGAGAGAGAGAGAGAGAGAGAGGAGAGAGAGAGGAGAGACAAACAGACAGACAGACAGACAGATAGACAGACAGACTGACAGACAGACTGACAGACAGAGAATGCGGGCGAACGTGTGTGTGTGTGGTGTGTGTGTGTGTGTGCGTGCGTGCGTGCGTGCGTGCGTGCGTGCGTGGCGTGTGTGTGTGTGTGTGTGTGTGTGTGTTCGTGCGCTTTGAGCGCGTGAGAAACCCCTCTTAGCACCGAACCGCTATTCGCATACACGTCCGAGAATGCACGCGACCCGCGTTCTCGACCGGCACACACGCTGATCTCCTGCATTTGCCAGCGTAGAAGCCCGCGCTCGCGCACTCGTACGCAGCAGCGAAAATGACTTCGTCTTCAATTGTTGAGAGAAGGACTATAAACCGGAGGGCCATAACGACGGAGATGTAAAGAAGGGTAGGCAATAACTGTCGGCTTCTATAGACTTGAGGTCGGTGGGTGGGAGAGGAAGGGAGGGAGGGAGGGAGGAGGGAGAGAGGAAGGGACACCAGAATCTTGTGCTGAAGATGAAGAGGTTGGAAAGGGGCAATGGTGGGAGGGGAGGGGGAGAGAGGGAGGGGGAGGGGAGTTAGAGAAAAAGGAATGAAGCGATGAGAAAGAGAACAGAGAAAGAGAACAGAAGAGGAAGTGGTGAGAGAGGAGGGGAGGGGAGGGAGAGAAGGGAAGGAAAGAAAATGAGAGAAATGAATGAAAAAAAAGGAAAGAGAACAGAGGAGAGTAGAGGAGAGAAAAATAAAGAAAGAAACAGAAGAAATAGAATTAGAGATGGAAAGAAAAATAGGGAAGAAAGAAAAGAGGTGACAACGAAAAGAGAACCAAAAAAAAAAAAAAAGAAAAAAAAAAGCAGAAAGAGAAAAGAAAAGAAAGAAAAGAAAAGAGAGGAGGCAAGAAAAGAAAACGAAGACAAAGAGAAAAGAAAGGACAGATAAATGAAAACTAAAGTGAACAGACAAGAAAAAAAAAAGGGACGGAGAATCAGAGGAAAAAAAAAGTGGTAAAAGGAAAAAAGAAGAAAAAGACAAAAGAGAGGAAAGAGAAGGGATGAGAAATAGAAGAGAGGAGAGAGGGTAATAGAAAAAAAAAAACTGGGCAGAACAGAAGAGAAGAACGAAAGAAAAGAAAGTCAAAACAGAGAGGACTAAATAAGAGAACGGTAGAGAAGCGGAAAAGAGAAGAAGACAAGAGAAAAGGCAGGAAGCGGAGAGAAGGACAAAGAAGGAAAAGGAAAACAGGGAACACGAGAAAGGAAATGAGAGGGAAGATAAAAGGAAAAAAAAAAAGGGACAGAAGACAAAGAGAAAGGAAAATAAAAGACGAGAAAGGACAAGAGAAGAAAGAGCTGAACAAAAGAAAACGGAAAAAAAAAGAAAAGAATACAGAAAAAAATAATAAAGGGAACAGCAGCGATCAGAAGAAGAAGAAAGAAGAAGAAGAAGAAGAAGAAGAAGAAAGAAGAAGAAGAAGAAGAAGAAGAGAGAGAGAGAGAGAGAGAGAGAGAGAGAGAGAGAGAGAGAGAGAGAGTTCATGAAATGGCTATGAGTTCAATGTTCAATGTGGGCTGTAACGATAATTATTTCACACATGAATGCGTGGCTAGATTGGCTATACTGTGGTGGAAGTCTGTGCAATGTCAGGTTAGAAATTGTGCTGTAATTGATTTGATTTTGTTTGCATTCTTTTGCACTGGATTGATCTCCCTTTGGGTCTATGTGTGCAGCTGCTTCCACTCTTTAAGTTTTGTTTGATGTCTTTGTTCTATTTTTTTTGAACGATGTGCAGTGTTTGTGGGAAGCCTTAGACGCCCGTTTTAAATGGATAAATAAATGAAGGAAAGACAGATAACACACATTGAAAATATAACTCAACGGTGCTTGGACCGGACATACACACAACACACAATCCTCAACTGTGTTTGGATGTACACACAAGACACACACGTACACACATGTATGTGCACACATGGTCTCATATAGGAGCGCACGCACGCGCACACGCACACACACACGTGTGTGTGTGTGTGTGTGTGTGTGTGTGTGTGTGTGTGTGTGTGTGTGTGTGTGTGTGTGTGTGTGTGAGCAAGCACTCTTTCTCTCACACAACAGACCAGACACAGAAACACACACACACACACACACCACACACACACACACACACACACACACACACACACACCACACTTGCATGCATGCAGGACACATTCTCATACATCACACTTACATCCAGTTACAAATACATACATTCATGCATACATGCACAGACATCCACTTATCTTATTCTTCCCTGCATTTATAAACAACACACACACACACACACACACACACACACACACACACACACACACACACACACACACACACACACACAACTTGCACACATGCAACTCTCTCTCTTTTTCTCTCTCTCTCACGCACGCACACACACACACACCACACACACACACACACACACACACACACACACACACACCACACACTGACTCCATCTTTCACACACATGCACAGTAAGTAACATGTCATACTGCCTTTATATTGGCGAATACATACTCTTTCACTATGTTCACACATATACACACATTTGCGTATACACATCCACACACACCTACACACACTCTCACTGTCTGTCTGTCTGTCTGTCTCTGTCTGTCTCTCTCTCTCTCTCTCTCTCTCTCTCTCTCTCTCTCTCTCTCCTACACGCACAGTCCCACTCACACCACCACCACCATCACCACCACCACTACCATCCGCAGCAGCACCACCATTCAACGCAAAACTCATGCCAACAGTGTTAAAACACACACACACGCTCACTCACACACACACACACACTACACACACACACACACACACACACACACACACACACACACACACAGGGTCAGAGAAGAAACACACACACACACACACACACACACACACACAGAGGGTCAGAGACACACACAGGGTCAGAGAAGACACACACACACACACACACACACACACACACACACACACACAAAAAACAAAAAAATAAAGAGAACTTGGCTCCCTCAGCTCCCCCCCCCCCCCCTCCTCCTCCCACACACGCCGACCCAGCACTCCCCCCCCCCCCCCCACACACACACTCTCACCCCACTCCTAACCGCTCCCCCCTTACCCTTCCTTTCCCCTCAGCAAAGAAAATCCAAACAGACAGCAGCAGCCTATCTGTCCTAACACTCACTGCTGCTTTCCCCCCCCCTTCTCCAACATCACAGTGGATCAGCCGTTCACTCTCAGACGACACCACATCAAAGGAGCGCCGACTGACAGCTAGGCCTCTCATCTCTAACAGGGGCTGAAGAGGCTGGGTGTGCGATTCAACATCGGGAAGAGGGGAAAAACAGCAGCTTCGGTACAGAAACAAGAGGGACGCAACCCTAGCGCGCTTGCACGGTTTTTTTTTTTTGCGCGCGCTTACGCCATGGTACACACAGATCAGGCAGGTGGGAGGGGATGTTGAAATGGAGGTGGGAAGAAAAAGTGGGGGGTGGGGGGAGGGGGGGGGGGGGGGGCAAGGAAGCTTAGGGATACTGACCACTTTTCTCTCCCTTCTCATTGCTATATCCATCTGCTTCTGATTCTGCATTATGGAAGAAAATATCTGAAAACACCTGGACCAATGTATTTGGGAGAAAAAAAAAAAGACAAAAAGTTAAAAGAAATCATTACAGATGTCTTTAAAATTTTGGTAGACAATGTGTGGATAATGCATTGTGTCCAATTGCTACCCCCCCCCCCTCCCCCCCCTTCTACACACCCCATTTTTTTTTTTTTCCACATCCCTCCCCACCCCCCAACCTTCTTGTGGAGATTGTTGAATTAGTAAATCTCCCCTCCTCCCAAAGCTATTGGTTGTCCTGCCCGCTCACCGTACAACGTTTTGTCAAGTGTTTTTATTGCTAAACGAGCATAAGCTAGCTATTACCCCCTTTCCCCCTTTTCCCATCCCTTTTCTTCTTCTCCATTATGCTCCATCTCTCTCACTTCCTCCCCTTCCCTGTCCCTCCTCCCTCACCCCGGTGCTGCTCAAAAGTGCATTAGCTACCATAGACCTTGAAAATGAAATTGAAAATCCTGTTCTGTGACAACACGTTCCTTCTCTGTCTCCTACAGGTGGAAGAAATGGCCTCTCTTGTGGTGGAGTTTTCTTTTCTTCTAAGTCATTCATGAATGCTGTGCTTCTGTACTTTCATCAGGTTTGAACCTAACGACCTCCAGATTTTGTGCACTGTACATGTTGACCCTCAGATATACCAGAGTAAAATTTGATCCAGCTGTTTTCCAGTAATCTTGTGAATTCACACACACACACACACACACACACACACACACACACACACACACACACACACACACACACACACACACACACACTATCCTGCCCTGCAAGCTTTGCCTGTGCGCAAGGTGAACAAGAATCTTCTTTTTCTGCTCCAGTTAGTGGTGTTCTGTTTTTATCTTTGGAGTTGGCACAGTTGCAGGTGTTACGCTGGTCTGGTTCCCATAGAGACAAAGAAAATCTTGTGAGAGCCATGGGTACCATTTAGACGTCAAGTTGTTTATAGATCAGTTGATCCTGCAGGCTTTATCAGTGATCCCCGATGAAAGCACGTTTTTAGAACTGGAACTGTGTACATGT
>JADBJO010008682.1:81958-92696 GCA_016801955.1 Conus betulinus
CGTGCTTTTGTTCTGGGGAAGTTTTCTGCTTCAGTGTGGAGATGTGGAACAAAACGCAGCAGCACCACCTAAAGAACACTCAGCGACAGAGCACCTTGACAAGTGTGTTGAAAGCACAGCACCTTGACAAGTGATGGAAGCACAGCACCTTGACAAGTGATGGAAGCACAGCACCTTGACAAGTTTTGGAAGCACAGCACCTTGACAAGTGATGGAAGCAGAGCACCTTGACAAGTGTTGGAAGCAGAGCACATTGACAAGTGTTGGAAGCACAGCACCTTGACAAGTGTTGGAAGCAGAGCACCTTGACAAGTGTTGGAAGCAGGGCACCTTGACAAGTGTTGGAAGCAGGGCACCTTGACAAGTGTTGAAGCACAGCACAGCACCTTGACAAGTGTTGAAGCAGAGCACCTTGACAAGTGTTGGAAGCAGAGCTAGTGTGGACACTGAGACCTCCTCTGCCAGAACGCCAAGAACTTCGTCGTCTGCTGAAGAACCCCCCAACACGGAGTTGATGTCCATGAACTTCAAGTTCGATCAGATAAAGGGCAAGATCAAAGACATCCGAGACGTCGTCTATCCTGCAGCAAGAGATGCGTTCCTTAAGAAAGTGGTTGCAGACCTATCGGCACCAGAACGACGACCTCTGTGGCACCAATGAAGATTTGAGGAAGAAACAACGTTAAAAGAAGAGTTACTGTTCTCCCGAACAAAAGAGACAAACAATTTACAAGATAAAACATGAGGCACATGTCCACCTCTTTGGTCTTCTTCAGCCAAGGCAAACAACATTGAAGACGAACGAAAAAAGGGAGAAGGAACAATCACTGGTCTCCTCAACTTGGGCGCACAATGGATGTGGAATGAAACGAGGCTGTTGAGAAGGAGACAATGCGAGTTAAAGATAACAATGACAGTAACAGTCATAATGGTAATAACAGTAGTAGTATAGTAGTAGTAGTGTGGTGTGGTGGTGGTAGGGTAGTGGTGGTGAGGGTGGTGGTGGTAGTAGTAGTAGTAGCAGTAGTATGTGTAGTAGTAGTAATGATAATTATAGTGTGAAAAAAGTGAAGATGATGATAAAGAATATCAAAACTAATATAATAATGCACAGAGGATTAGTACCACTTTCAGTAATATAAACCAGTGTCACGGTGGTGTGTGGTGTTAATAGTCGCGATACGGACAGAAGGGGAGAAAGCAGATGGGTTGAGAACATTTTAACAGCATGGTTGTCGTGGAAACAGTGATAGTGGCGATGATGATGATGACGATAATAATGATGACGATAATAACAACAGCAAGGATACAAGTAACGGTGATAATGATGATAATAATATCAATCATAAATTTTTAAAAAAAATAGTAGTAACAGTAATGACAGTAGCAGTTAAAAGATTATATCATTGCTAATAATGCATATTAATATTTATGATATTGCTTAAAGTGAGGTGGCTATTTTAAGAACGTCTTTCATCGTCACATAAATCTGTTGCTCCCTACTCAACACAAGAAGATGAAAACACGACTCCGAATAGATGTTGATGTTGGCTGTTCCGTCAGATTTGTTACGTTTTGAAGTTCAAAAGTTGAATTTTGTTTACATTGTTAAGTTTCAAAGTTGAAATATTCACGCTGTGGGGGTACATATACAGTCGTGTGATGAAATTGATGGTGGTAACATGAAAGAGATTCTTGGCAGGAATGCCTGAGTTGTGGGCCGATGTCACACGGGAGTCGGGAAAAGCCCATTTCGCGCTGAACGAAGCATGTAGCACGTGTGTCGTGCGTTTTCCTGTTTTTGTGAAACCAGCATACATACTGCTGTTTTTAGAGTAGACTTCTTTGAAACATGAATCTTGCCCGGGAAACCATGTAGGTTGACAGAAGCCTTCACTGCCAATTCTTCGTTTCTTTTCAGCTTGATTTTGCCGTTTATGTTCGTTCGTTCGTTCGTTTGTTTTTCGTCAGCCGATGTTTCTTTTCCAAAACGGCTGTTATCGATACTATTGATTTCCAAAGTCACTGGTCTCGCTGGAATAAGCTGCCAGCATTGATTGCAGCCTTGATTTTCAGGCCACGCGGATGACACGTACCAGGATAATATTGATTATATCCTGTCTGTGAGAGCCAAAACGTTTCCATGTGAAGTGTCAAGCCAAGGGTCAGTGACGGCATTGACAGGCATGTGTGTTCCTGACTTCCAGGTCTGGACTGGCCCAAGCTGATGGTGGCAATGTAAGGCTGGATCCGCTGTTACCTCACTGAGCTCTTCCCCAGTTGGAGCAGGTCAGCTCCATACTTCCTCTGCTTGCAGAGTGTGTGTGTGTGTGTGTGTGTGTGTATGTGGTGGGGGGAATGAATGAATTAGGGGGTGTGCTCGCGCTCTTTTTTAAAAGGATAAAACCTAAATAAATTAATGAGAAAACGAGAATAATACAAATACATCTGAAAAAGACAAAAAAAAAAAAAAAACATAAAGGAAAAATTAACAGGGAAACATTTAACATTTGTAAGTAGAATAATATAAATCAGAAATTGTAACAATAAAAACCAAATTACATCTTAACTGTACTGAGAATCTCTCTCTCTCTCTCTCTCTCTCTCTCTCTCTCTCTCTCTCTCTCAGAGAACACCATAGGAAAAAAAAAAAAAAAACAAAAAAAAAACCGCCCCCTAAAACACACACACACACACACACACACACACACTCACAAATCACGCTCCCCATTCTCACTACCCTACTCAGCACGTATATCGAGCACGCACTATATTCACTCACTCACACACAAACTCTCTCTCGCGCGCACACACGTGCACGTGCACACACACACACACACACACACACACCACACACACACACACACACCACACACACACAAACCGCACACTCTCTCCTGCACACACTCTCACCTCTCCACACTTTTCCACACAAAAATGTAGACGTACGCAGAACATGCTCTCTCTCACCTATAAACAAACCCAAACTCACTCACTCTCTCGTCTCTCTCTCTCTCTCTCTCTCTAGCGCGCGCACAACCTATGGAAAAGTTTCGCAAATGGAATAATGCGACCTAGTACACGTGAGAGTTGGACAGCTATGTCATGTAACAATTCTTTGCTCTACGTGTACATCAGACCACTAAACCAAAAAAGAAACAAAAAAAAAAAAAATCCGTTAGAAATATCTGCCAAGTGGATGAGACTTGATCAGATTTACAGCCAAATTGGCTAGACTCCACCCTTTTCTGGGTTTGGACAAAAAAAACACTATGCAATGTTAAAGGTAGATTTTTAGACAAAATTTTATCATGAAGACATTGAAAATATGCTTTTGTTATGGAACATTCAAGTAAAAAATGAGATACATTATTAAGGTTTTGACCACAGACTCACAAAGGAGATGGCTTTAAAAATCACACACACAGTGGGTAGGCTGGCTGGCATAAAGTTGGTATTGGGTTAGTTACAGGCAAGTTCTGTAAGGGAAACAGAAGGTTCCAGATTCAGAGTACAAAATGCTTTGTTTTAATAATCTAGTTAGTTGATTGGATTATGATTAAATGTTGCAGACCGTGACATTTGAAATACATTAGATTAAAACAGAAACATATGCATTATGTTTAATAAGGGATGTTATGCTAAGGTGAAAAGTAATCGTTGTGGTTAAAGAAACAGAATACTGTTTTACCTTTAAGGCATAGGTGCATGTTTGGTGAAGAGATTTCACTGCATGAATAATGTAGACAACAGTAGTACTCTGGGCAGAATTATCAAGTTAGAACTAGAGTCCTGTGGTGGACTGGAATGCAGGGATTTGGAGAAAAGTACAAATTTCGAATTTTGCTCGAAATGAATATCTATAACTGTTTGTGTGCTCTCTCAGCCTCTGTCTGTCTGTCTCCCCCCCCTCCCCCCCCCCCCCCCCCCCCCCCCCCAATCTCTGTCTGTGAGTTTAACTAGGTGTCTGTCTTTCTGCCTGTCAGTTTGTTCATCTTTTTTTCTTGAATACAATTTGAACTCATTTATATAAACTACCCATGGTGAAATTGTTTGCATTTATTGAGATTAGATATTTCGTTGCATTTGAATTTTATTCTGTTTGTGGATTGTTTGATTTTTGGTTTGACCTCACATTACTTGGGGAAGTTTGGCATGTGATATAAAAAAAATGTGTGACTCAGTTAAAATCTACATAATCTCTCTCTCTCTCTTTGATGTCAGTATGTGTGTTTGTCGAAAATTTACAAAACATAAGCATGAAAATGAATACACATTAGCTTGTTTTTAGTATTTTCATCATTTTATGTTGCAAGGCTGATTGGTGTGTATAAGGTTTTTAAATAGAAATTTGTTGTTGAATGCATTAGTAGTAGGTGAAAAGTCAAGCATTTCTATGCTTTCTGGGGTACTTTTCTACTCACTTTTCTGCGTTGCCCCATGTAGCCCACTGGGGGCCTATGCCGGCCCTCAGACCCCCCGCTCCTCTCTTTCATTTTCAAATGTGGCAGGTCTGAGTATGTCTCTTTTTTTCCTGGTCATGCGACTGGTTCTTCACTTTTGAAAAATTTCTTTCAGGGGTTTTTTGTTTTTCCTTCTTTAGGCTGAGCAAATCCGAATTGCCTTATAGTGCATTTTCATTCTCTCTCTCTCTCTCTCTCTCTCTCTCTCTCTCTCTCTCTCTCTCTCACACACACACACACACACACACACACAAGGTGTATTTAATTTGCTTTAAATTGTTTTCATTATACATGTCTGTGAATGTGAGTGGATGAAAACCAACAAATGTGTATAGAGATTGTGTCTCAGTCACAGTAGGGTTGAAAGGCATTATTTAATGATGTCGCCAAACATGCTGTCATGGGATCAGCTCAATGCTTGTCTAAATTAATCAAAATAATGTATGTATTTCAGTTCCAGACTTGGTGTTTTCCACATTAAACAAGCCTGCTGGCAAACACTTCAAGACAGAAAATGGATTCCATGGGAGCTGCACTTCAATGTCTCAGGTAGATCTAGGTAAATCTCAGCAAACTCAAAATTTCTCTCTCCAGTAAATCTGGTATAACTTTTTTTCAACTCCATTTTTCATACAACCAATAATAGACAAACAGGCTTGTAAAATTTACGAGACTGTGCCATTATCTACACAAAAACGTTTTGAGCAAATTGTCATTTCCAGATGTTCTCAAAAGGCATTTCCATTCAAACTGCCCCATAGGCATTTTTCGGATGTATCTCACAAAACTGGTGTCTTTTCATGATGCTGTCATAAGGGAAAACTTGCCCCAAATCCTGCTTCCTTCTCCCCCCTCTCCCGCCCTGTTCAGAATATTTTTTTCACTTCATGTATCTTTGAGACATGCTCATCCCTCACCTGGAAAATGATGCAAGAAATGAAACTGTGCACACAATGGGGTCCTTAAACTTGCTGTGTAAGCATTCCTTCAGTCTTCATGTGGGGCATATTGCCTTTCTCAGGCCAGGTGGCAGGTTCTTCACTTTCCAAGAATTTCATTGTTTTTTTTTGTGTGTTTTTTTTATTATTTATATAGACCAAACCTGCATTGCCTTTTATAATGTGTTTTCATCACACACAAAAAAGTTATATTCAGTCTGCTTTTGTTTTCATTATACTTGTCTATGAATATGAGACTCTTTTTTTTCAGCTTATATTGTCTTCCATTTAAAACATTCAGAAAATTTCTATCCTTCTGTATAGTTTAAACAACTGCAGTGATGTGTTGTATATAGTCACAATGATTGTCGTAGCAGTGTATTATCTGTTGGAAAAAGTAATGGGAAGAATGGAACCAGCTACTGATCTAGCGGAGTTTCATCCACATAATGTCATAATGGACATATCTTTGAGGATGTTGCTTAGCTTTCCTGTCAAAAACTGCAGGTGCCTGTATCTCGCAAGCCTTGTTGACGCCAGATTCTGTGGCCCTTCATGCCTTATTATGGGATTCCCCTTAAAATCAAGAAAAAAAAAGAAGGAAGGGAAAAAACCCAGAGTATCTTGATTTTTATCAGGTTTACGTTGTTTTCTTTTTGTGTTTTGCTATACACAATGGACAAAAATCATTAATTGTATTGAGATTGTGTCTCAGTCACAGTAGGGCTGAAAGGCATTATTAAATGATGTCACAAAGATGCTGCTATGGGGTCAGGTCAATGCCTATGTAAATGAATCAAAACAATGTATGTCTTTTTGTTCCAGACTCAATGCCTTCAACGATAAGCAACACCCTGCAGGTAAACAACTCAAGACAGAAAATGGACTCCTTGGGAACTGCGCTTCAGTGATGTGTCAGGTAAAATCTTGGCGGACTACAACCCTGTTCAATAGATCTCTTCCCTCTTATCTTCACCTGGAAAATTGTGCAAGAAGTAGGTAGCAGCTGTCAGCGATCTGACCACGCACCCAGCGGAAAGTGCAAATTCTACTCATGTTCTGAAATGTGTCATTCAACAAACCATGCACCTACAGACACAAAACTTACTGCGAAGTAAAGAGGAATGTGCGTGGAAGATTCCATTGTGGACTGTGACTCAAATTTTAGATCTGTGTTTGAGCACACACAAAAGAAGCTGTCAGAGTGTGCTTGTGTGTGTGTGTGCGTGTGTTGTGTGTGAACATATGTGCTGATAATTGTGTATTTTGCAAAGTCTTTCAATAGCAAACTGCTGTTAGGAAAATCATAACACTGAAACATTCAAAAGAAGGGATGTGTGATTGTGTATTTGGACATTACTCTTTCTGTTGCAACATAGAGTTGATCAATTTGCTAGTGAGTTACTGACAACATTTAACACATTGAAATGTTCTGTAACCCTAACCCCCATCGTCCCCTAAAACAACACACACACACACACACACACACACACACACACAGAGATATATATCGAGAGATATATATCATCATATTCTTTTGATGCTTAGCATATCTTGAAAAATTAACAAGAATTGTACCATCTTACATGTACGTAAATCTCATTTGAATCAGTCAAATGGTTTAAAAGATTTTTTTTCTGACCATCTCTAGTTATTTCATGTTGCCCATGTCTGCACCAGTAACCTGGTTTTTACTGAAATTTGAAAGCTACTTTTAACATGAAAATATCTTTGGTTGAATGAAAAAAACATTAAATTGGAATACAAAGCATTTAGTGTCAAAGCATAGTTAAGACTGTCCTTGTACTATTGTAGTTGGTGAGCTATGGACAATGCAGTGCGTCAAATGCATGATGTCAACATGTTGCGTATTGAATTGTTCAGCAAAGAAAATATGTATGAAATTATCACATTCCATAATATGGACTGTACACTTATGTTAAATAAGAAGCATTGCTCTGTCTTCCATGTGCCAAAATTTCATTGAAATCTGTCAAACAGTTCAAAAGTTATGTTTCTTCTAATCTTGTTGGTGCATATGATGCTGATCATGTCCACAACTAACAGATTTGCATTCTCTGAAGTTTGAAGGCATGAAAGTATCTTCAGATCAGAGAGAAAAAAATAGTGCATAAATACATCTATAGGAAAGTCAAACTGCAGATACTGACTCTCTTCAATGGTATTGCTCTGAAAAAGTGGTCGTGCCCTCAATATGGCTCTCAGTCCAGTTTCAACCATTCTCAATTCGAGATTTTTTTCAAACTTTGTCTCGTATATGTTTTAAATAAAGCAAATTTTTTCTTGAAATTTGGAACATAGCTTTCCCAGTATAGGAAATGCTGTCCTTTTAAGACTGGATTTGGCAGTGAAAGCAAAATATGATTTTGGAGTGGCTAAAAATGGGCCGTATTTCACACTTTGGGGATCATTTTTGCACCCCCCCCTATCTTTCAACGGCCATAACTCCGGACCTAATGAAGATATTCACTTACTCTTTCTTTCTTTGTGATTTGTAAGCTTTTTTTTTAAGTGTAAGAACATAATAAAGTTATTTCTCCCTTCAAAAATTTCCAGACCTAATGAAGATATTTAACTTACTTTTTTTGTGAAATGTTAGTTTTTTTAAAGTTGTATAGGAATATAAAAAAAAGTAAGTTATTTCTCCCTTCAAAGATTTTAGCTGCCACTACTTACAAGACATGAAACTGGCACATGATGGGTCCGTCAAACTTGCTATGTGAGCATTCATTCACTATTCATGTGGGGTATGTCTCTTTATCTGGTCATGTGACAGGTTCTTAACTTTCGAAGAATTTCACTTGTTTTTTTTGTTTGTTTGTTTGATTTTGTTTAGGCTGACCAAACCTGAATTGCCTTTTGTAATAGGTTTTCATCACTCACAAAAAAGCTATATTCAAACTGCTTTTGTTTTCATTATACATGTCTATGAATATTAACTTTCTTTCAGCTTAATATGTCTTCCAATTTAAACGTTCAATAAATTATCTTTCTGTAAACCGGCTGCAGTCATTTGTCAAATATAGTGACAATAATGATCGTAGTATATTTATCAATTGAAAAAAGTAATTGTGGGATTCATCAGTCACTGAGGTGTAGAGGTTAGCATCACAAACTTGCAGGGTGGAAGTGGTAAGTTCAGTTGTTGAGAGAAGCATTCATTTGTTGGATTTTTCTTCCTGGCTGGGCCTTGCCCAGAAAGGAGAGTGCCATGGACTCCGATGGGAAGAATGGAACCATGTAGTGATCTAGCAGCATTTCATCTACGTAATGGACATATCTTAGGGAATGTTGCCCAGCTTTCCTGCCAAACTCTGCAGGTGCCTGTATCTCTCAAGCATTGTTGACAACAGATTCTGTGGCCCTTTATGCCCTGCTCTTATTATGGGATTCCCCTCAAAATTCAGAATTGGGGGGGGGGGGGGGGGGGGGGGGGGGGGGGGCACCGGCCAGTATGCTCAGGTTTGTATCTGGTTTAAGTTGTTTTGTTTCGTTTTTTGTTTGTTGGTTTGTTTTGCCGTAAAGAAGCCATGCATTTCAGGGATATTTTAGTCTTTTCTTCACACAGTCACTGAAAATCAGTAATTGTATTGAGATTGTGTCTCGGTCACAGGAGGGCTGAAAGGTATTATTAAATGATGTCACAAAGATGCTGTTGTGGGGTCAGCTCAATGCTTATGTAAATTAATCAAAAAATAATGTAGTATTTTTGTTCCAGACTTGGTGCCTTCCATGTTAAACAACATCCTGCAGGCAGACACTTCAGAACAAAAAACTGGACTCCTTGGTAAACTGCACTTCAATGATGTCTCAGGTAAATCTCGACTAACTAAAAGCAACATGGTTTCTGGTATAACTTTTTCCAACTCCATACTTCATACCAACCAATAACAGACAAACTGGCTTTTGAATGAGACTATGCCAAAGCAACACAAAAATGTGTTGAGAGAATTGCCTGTTTTCCAGGTGTCCTCAAAAGATGTTTCTTTTCAAATTGTCCCTAAGCATTTTCGGATGTATCTTACAAAAACTGCATCTTTTATTACGCTGTCATATGGAAGACATTGCCCAAATCCCTCTTCCTCCCCCACCTGCTCTCCCCCACCATATTCAGCGCATTTTTTTTTTTTTCTTTGAGACATTTCCCACCTGGAAAAAAGTGTCAGAAGTGAAACTTGCCATACGATAGGCCTTTAACTGTTATATGAGCATTCATTCGCTATTCATTTGGGGTATATATGACTGATGGATATCTTCACAAAATAATGAAAAAAATTCAGGGAATCCCATTTCAGGAAGACTTTTTTTTTTTTCTTTTTGTGACATCAGTTATCAGATCAGTGGAGCACCTAAGGCAGTGATTTTTTTTTTGGTCCGTTTTTCCGTTTTTTTTTTTTTTTTTTTTTTGTTTGTTTTTTCTTTTCTGAGGCGAAAATCCACCTCTTCATTTTTTGGTACTTCACACTGTCCTCTTCATCTGGGGGGGCCCAAGCAATTTCACTACTAGCACTTTTCTTTTCTTTTTTTTGGTTTTGTTTTTTCTCCAACCAGTCCCTTACTCACCATGCATAGTCTGTATGTTTTCTCAAAATGGACACAGTCTTGCTGATTGAGTGTTTTGGCATTTGATACAAAAAATGTCAGGGTTTGTTAATATTCTAATGTGTGGTGAAAATGGAACTCTCACACTGATAATGTGCTGCTTATGCAAAGAGAACAACATCAATGAAAACAAAAAAAAAGACTTAAAATTCATTAATTTTTCCTTTCTTTCAGATTTTCCCAAAGAGAGAAGAAAAAAGCGAAAGCGAGGGGGGGGGGGGGGGGGGGGTGTGAGGAAACAGACAGGACAGACGGAGGCGGCATCATAGAGTGTATGTAGAAATTGTTGCAAATGTTCCACCAGATTGGCTAGTACCCAATAAGCCAGCCTTATAGCGAAAAGAGAGAGTCCAAACAAGGAAGGCATGAGGAAAGCCAAGAAGCGTAACAATAGGGTGAGGTTGAGTTTGTAGGTGGGCTTTTTCAGCATCACTCCCCACCTCCCTCCGTCAAAACATCCTACACTCTGACCCTCACAAAATCTTCGATCTTCCCCCGTCCCAATCGCACATCCTCCCACCCCACCCTCCTACCCGTCATGAGACTTTGTGGGAATGTTCACTCGTATTTCACATAGCTGAGACATTTTTAGGGTTACCCTTTGTTTGTGTGGGGCAGCGGGAGTACGTCTTCATAACGTGGTGAGGTTTCTAAGCCTTTCTTTGCGGATAATTGAGTTTGAAATTGTCGCCGGGTTTGTGCCCTTGTATCCAA
>JADBJO010008683.1:0-2500 GCA_016801955.1 Conus betulinus
CCACAATCCGAGAGAATTTCGTCTGGAAGACCCACTCTGAAAAAAAATCGCAAGTAGGGCTTCAGCGGACAGACACTGTATCAATTTTCTTCAGTGGAATCGCTTCTGGATACCTTGTCGCTGTGTATCCACCAAAGTTAGGATATGGCGATATCCGGAAGAAGGACGGTGGGAAAGGCCCAACAAGATCAACAGCCACCTTCCGAAAACGGGACGGAAATGAGAGGCATTTTGTGCAAAGGTGCACATGGGACGCGACCTTTCTGAGATGTCTTTTGGCAGATGTCACATGAGCGGCAATATTCTGTAACTTGCTTTGTGACACCTGGCCAATAAAAACGAATCAAGAACTCTCTTTAATGTTCTTTTGATTCCGCAGTGACCAGCGAACAATGCATCATGAGCCGTGTGTAGTACTATGTCTCTCTAAGTGGCTTTGGAACGACAACTTGTTTGTTGTCCTGTCCAGGTACACACCTGTAGAGAATGTCAGAGTCCAGTATGTACGTTGGTTTGTCCGTTGGTATGTCAGTGACAGTCTGTTTAGCACCAGAAAGTATTGTCGTCAGCGTCTCGTCTTTTCCCTGCATTTCTTTTAGATCATCTGGGGGTAATTTGGAGTTCATCCAGTTTTGAGACTTTTAGCAGCTTTGTAGCCATTCCATGCTCTATGATGTCTGATCTGGTACTCACAAGACAAGGAATGAACGATCCTCCAGCACCACCATGTACTGTAGCAACACCTGGCAAATTGCCCAAGATCAAGTCGCAGACTGGGGGTTATCGATAACACAGCGCGTGAGAAATCCGGATTAGTACGGTGTATCGACAGAATTTTTTGCCAGCGGAAACGTTTCAATCTTGCCTCCAAACGACCTACACATTTGGACAGTGGTGAGATACTGGTTTTGAAGCACGAAAGATTTCTTACGCCAGCGGTGGTGCACACCCAGTGTTTCGCAAAACCAAGCCTGCATTCCGTTGATGGCTCCGTTTTCTAACACCAGTCCATCAACCGACTGATGTGGTGCCAAACAAGGCCTTTTTCACAATCAGTGGAGACTAATGCGGGTTTTGAATCATTTGGTTTGAAAGGTCAATTTTGTTTTTAAATGGAACTTTCATCACAAAAGAAACATCGCATTGTCTGATCGGCAGCCGACTGATTGGTGCTACTCTGTGAACATCGGTTCTGTCCACGAACTGACCCAAAAATTTCTACGCGGTGGTCGTTGTCCACGACCTCGGAACGTTTGCTGATGAGCAACAATTGTTTTTTTTTTTTTTTTTTTTTTTTTTTTTTTTTTTTTTTTTTTTTTTTTTCCGGCGGTGAGTACTGGTACTGAGAAGAAAGTCACTCGAACCGCGGAAAGATCCCTGTCCGTTTCTAGGATAGGTATATCCTTGAGGACCCGGAAATGACCCACGATTTCCTTTCCTGTAATTTCCCTGTCCCGATGGGATTGTACATGATGCATGAGACTTCAAAGATGGAAGATTCTCTTTCCTAGCCACGCCCTTATCTGGGTGAGCGATACAATACTGATCAGCCATCTGACACATTTCCTCAACACTTTCAAAATTGCCTGTCTTTAAGGAAAGTGGCTAAATCTTTGCTCACGCTCTGGAAAAGTTGCTCTCTACGAAGGAGATCTCGCATTGATTGAAAAGTTTTTTGTTTTTTTTGACAAATCGATCCATCGATCTAAACAATGACTCATACGGATTAGAAACGACGGAAACGATTCTCCTTTGTCAGGGCGCACAGAACGGAAACGTTCGCGAAAACGATCGGCAGAACAACTGAAATTTCTTAAGGAGTTCTTCTTTCAATTGATCCCAACTTAAATTTTGTTTCGCCGCGAGTGTGTGTACAGTGCCAAAGCACTACCCTTAAACAACGATGCAATATACAATGTCCACTTTTCCTTTGGCCAACCACAAGACGTTGCATGACTTTCAAATCGGAAAAAAAGAAACTATCGATGTCATCCGTTTTTTCCTCAAAAGGCGGTAACTTTGGAATATATGCTGTTTCTGGTTGAGGCGCGCTTGCGGAACCGACTGGTGAGCTGGTGGAGGTTCTCTCGATGCCTGTAATCTTTTAATTTCAGCATCGGTCTCTAATTCCAGCTGCCTCAACTTCAATTGACGTTCTTTATCTATTTCTTTCAAATTCCCTCTGTAATCTTTTTTCTTCAAACTCCTAGTTAATATTTTGATTTTCCTCTCTCTAGTTTCCTTTGATTTTCTTCTCTCTCTCTCTCTCTCTCGTTTTTCTCTCTCTCTCTCTCTTCTCTCTCTCCGCCCTATCAATGCATTGTTGCACATAGTTGGTAAGTTTTTTTCCCCATCAAAACCAAAGCGTTCTGCTTGTTGAACATATTATCAAAATCATCCATAATGGACGTCAACAGATATAAACACAAAACAATTTCTAAGTATGAATAAAAATAAGGCGATATATGATGGTGTTATATGTTTCACAAAAACATACATA
>JADBJO010008683.1:10000-12500 GCA_016801955.1 Conus betulinus
TCGTTCCTGTTTAATTATAAAGTAAAGTGTAGTCACTTTCCACCTTGAACGCTGTTCCTTGGTTCATGATGCGACATTTCTAAAAAAAAAAAAAAAAAAAAAAAGTAAAATCTCTTTTTTTTTCCAACGACGTTTTCATGCAGAAATGTTTGAAATGGTCTACTTCTATTCTATTGTTATACCATGTTTTGTTTTGCGAGCACCATGAGTTGCTGAGGAAAAGATAATGTTAACGTTTCACACACACACACACACACACCACACGAAGCTGAGTCGTCAAAGATTCATTTTTTAACACACGTGAGCAAAACATGCTACAGCAAATCGTTGGGAGTCAAACCCACCCCTGCATGTTGCATAGAAAGGGGTGCAATTAAATACCGTGATTCTGAGATCTTGCTAATCCAGTACAACACTGTGATTCTGACATCTTGCAAATCCAATAAAACACTGTGATTCTGACATCTTGCTAATCCAGTACAACACTGTGATTCTGACATCTTGCAAATCCAATACAACACTGTGATTCTGACATCTTGCTAATCCAATACAACACTGTGATTCTGACATCTTGCTAATCCAATGCAACACTGTGATTCTGACATCTTCCTAATCCAATGCAACACTGTGATTCTGACATCTTGCTAATCCAATACAACACACTGTGATTCTGACAACTTGCAAATCCAATACGACACCGAGATTCTGACACCTGGCAAACCCAATAAAATACTGTGATGCTGACATCTTGCAAATTCAAAGTAGACCGCCCACCGTTCTAGAGGAGTGAATGGTCATGCATTGATGACAAGATCAGTGAAATCTCTTTGGCGGGTAACCCACGCTCTGCGCCGAAATACTGTTCTCGCAGATGCGAATAATGCTACATCCGCCCCCCCCCCCCCCCTTCCCCCTTTGTGGCATACCCAGAGGGCCATTTCTGTTTTGAGTGTCGTGCAAGGTCATACGAAGGTTAAAGCACTGGCGTTGTGATTAACCTGCTGAGACTCTGAACGTCATTTCCTGTCGACATTGTTGTGGGGGTTACAATCTTTAATCACACGTTAACTGTTTCAATCGTGTTTGATGTCATTTCCTATCGTCATTGTTGTGGGGGTTACAATCTTCCATCACGCGTGAACTGTCTCATGCGTGTTATACGTCATTTCCGGTCCTCATTGGTCATTTCCTGTCGTCTGGTGTACAATCATTCATGTAGTTTGTGTGTGTGTGTGGGGGGGGGGGGGGGGGGGGGGGGGGAGGTGCTTCTCACTGTCATTAACTGTTGCTACTGTTGTGCCGCATATTACTGTACCCGCTGGTCGTTTAACGCGTGCCTGTCACGGTCGTGGTGTAGATTCCTTTACACGTGAGTCGTGAAAGACTGCCTGCCTCTCACGTCCTTTCCTCCCACCCAACAGCACGGGTTCGACATCTACACACGGAAACTGGTGGTGCAGTACTATGACCGTGTGTACGTCAGTCTGGACGAGATCGTGACCTTCATCTGCGCCGTGGAGAAGAACAACCCCGTCAACGTTATGAAGAGTGTCTTCACCGCCCCACTGGAGGAAGGGTGAGTGTGGGGGGCTGGCTGGGGAGGAGGAAGATGGTGGTGTGGTGGTGGGGGGAGGGGGGGGGGGGTGAGCTGTTTTAACAAGTTATCCATTTTTCCAATATAAAGTTGGTGCATGGATCAGCTGAGGATAAACGGACAGAGTGGGCGTGGAAGAGAGGTGTAGGGAGGGTGGAGAATGAAAACACAACACACAGCATGTGCAGACTAAGGACAAGATGGTTTCTCAGGCTCACGCTCACAATAAAGAGACGCTGAGAGACAGGATACAGACAACAACACACACACACACGAGCACGCGCGCGCGCGCACGCACACACATACCACATACGCGCGCGCATTTAAAAGATACACAGATGGGTCATTCATTCAGAAAAAAAAAATGCGGGCTCTGCTTATTTGATACCTGATTTACACGTAAAGAAATATTTTCTCACTGAGGAAAAATAAATCATATGCAAGACTTACTGTAATATTAATGGTGTTAAATTATCTTCTAATTTCCCTCGATATATATATATATATATATATATATATATATATCATATATAAAGTACTTTTTTTGTGTTGATTCAAAGTCTGTGCTTCAGGCACTGAAATCATTAAAACTGCAGAATAGATCAGAAATGATAATTGAAATTAGCAGTTTAATTCATGGTCTCTCTATACAAGGCACGGCAGTTACTTTCTGCTGGATACCTTCACATATTTTGTTTTATTATAACGACAAAGTAGACAGTGCTGCAAAACAAGGTGCAAAATGTAGCTCGGAGTCTCTCAGGATGGATTTTTCCACTTACGGTTCAAGAACAATATAGTATAGTGGAATCATTTGATTGGAACCATTTCAAGAATTCCTTCAAAAAGTCTCACAAAAAAGCCTGTTTTATACAGATTTTAGTATTGCAAACTTTAAAACACGCT
>JADBJO010008683.1:17500-20000 GCA_016801955.1 Conus betulinus
TGACGGTTTTTATTGTGTTCTATGCACAGCATTTGCTACGCTGATTATAGAAAGCTGTACGGCAGATGACGGTTCTGTTCTGTTCTATTGACAAACTGTTACTTTTTGCCATGTTTGAATCACAGAATGGTGTACATCAGATGACGTTCTATTGTGTCTTATGTACAGCGTTTGCTACGCTGATTATAGAAAGCTGCACAGCAGATGACGGTTCTATTGTGTTTTTATGTACAGCATTTGCTACGCTGATTATAGAGAGCTGTACAGCAGAATGACGGTTCTATTGTGTTTTTATGTACAGCGTTTGCTACGCTGATTATAGAGAGCTGTACAGCAGATGACGGTTTTATTGTGTTTTGTATACAGCGTTTGCTACGCTGATTATAGAGAGCTGTACAGCAGATGACGGTTTCTATTGTGTCTTATGTACAGCGTTTGCTACGCTGATTATAGAAAGCTGTACGGCAGGCCTAGGTGTTGCATGACTGCATATCTGCAGTGGTAGATGATTCTGCCTAACTGACAGTATGTGCTTGAGTGGTGAATGGGGAATAAATAAATGCTTCTCAAAATGAACCTTCAGCAAGCTTATAGTCTCCAAAGAGGGAGACCATCTCCATGGGGAGAAGCTCACTAACATATAACTCCTGGTCAGATACCGGTATTTCGAAACCTGATTTTTTTCTCCTCAGTGACCGCGGAAAGTGGTAATTTGTACTCCTCTCCTCTGCCTTTTCGTTTTTAAGAAGAATGCTATACCAGAAAAAGGCTGGTGTGCAATACCATAGTATGTTTGTTGAGTTTTTCAAAAAACTAACTAAAGGTGCCACCTAAGAAGCAAAAGAAAATCATGAAAGAGCAAAACAAGCTACATTTTCTTGTGAAAAGTAGAAAATATAAAAATATAACCTCTTAAGACACGTGCTGAGGGCCAGTTCTTGGAATGAATCCGCAAGGGACTAAATTACAATGAAACAATAAATTCCAAGGATAAGTACCGAGCACCGTTCCAGCAACTTACAGAGCAGCTAGGTGTTGCAATGACTGCAAGAAATATTGAATTAAAAACAAGCTTGCTCTTATGTCTCAGATTGTAGAAATAGGGGGGTGGTAAGCCTTCATATCTGCAGTGGTAGATGATTCTGCCTAACTGACAGTATGTGCTTGAGTGGGTGAATGGGGAATAAATAAAATGCTTCTCAAAATGAACCTTCAGCAAGCTTTTTGTTGAGTTTTCAAAAACTAACTAAAGGTGCCACCTAAGAAGCAAAAGAAAATCATGAAAGAGCAAACAAGCTACATTTTTCTTGTGAAAAGTAGAAAATATAAAAAGATAACCTCTTAAGACACAAGTGCTGAGGCCAGTTTTCTTGGAATGATCCACAAGGGACTAAATTACAATGAAACAATAAATTCCAAGGATAAGTACCGAGCACCGTTCCAGCAACTTACAGAGCAGCTAGGTGTTGCAATGACTGAAAAAAAATATTGAATTATAAACCAAGCTTGCTCGCGGTCACTGAGGAGAAACATCAGGTTTCGAAATACCGGTATCTGACCAGAGTTATATGTTAGTGAGCTTTCTCCCCATTGGAGATGGTCTCCCTCTTTGGAGACTATAAGCTTGCTGAAGGTTCATTTTGAGAAGCATTTTTATTTCTACAATCTGAGACATAAGAGCAAGCTTTGTTTATAATTCAATATTTTCTTGCAGTCATTGCAACACCTAGCTGCTCTGTAAGTTGCTGAACGGTGCTCGGTACTTATCCTTGGAATTTATTGTTTCATTGTAATTTAGTCCCTTGCGGATTCATTCCCAGAACTGGCCCTCAGCACTTGTGTCTTAAGAGGTTATCTTTTTATATTTCTACTACTTTTCACAAGAAAATGTAGCTTGTTTTGCTCTTTCATGATTTTCTTTTGCTTCTTAGGTGGCACCTTTAGTTAGTTTTTTTTGAAAACTCAACAAACATACTATGGTATTGCACACCAGCCTTTTTTTTGGTATAGCATTCTTGGAGATGGTCTCCCTTCTTTGGAGACTATAAGCTTGCTGAAGGTTCATTTTGAGAAGCATTTATTTGTTTCCCCATTCACCCACTCAAGCACATACTGTCAGTTAGGCAGAATCATCTACCACTGCAGATATGAAGGCTTACCACCCCCCTATTTCTACATCTGAGACATAAGAAGCAAGCTTTGTTTATAATTCATTATATATATATATATATATATATATACTATATATATATATATATATATATATATAATATATATATATATATGTGTGTGTGTGGTTGTGTGTGTGTGTGTGTGGTGTGGTGTGTGGGCATGCGACTGCGGGCGTGCGTCTGTGGTGTGTGTGTGTGTGTGTGTGTGTGGTGTGTGTGTGTGTGTGTGTGGTGCAAGACGCTGTGCTGCAAAGACCTGTGTTCCTAGCAGATGATAGCCAATCCTCTTTGTCTTTTTCTTTGTCTCTTTCTTCTTCTTCTTTTCTTCT
>JADBJO010008683.1:25000-40000 GCA_016801955.1 Conus betulinus
ACGCAATTAAACTGCCCAGAATAGATCTTCATCTGTAGTTTCGTCAAGCAATCAAACTGCCCAGAAAAAAAAAATCTTCATCTGTAGTTTTGTCACGCAGTTAAACTGCCCAGAATAAATCTTCGTCTGTGGTTTTGTCAAGCAATCACACTGCGTAGGATACACCTTTGTTTGTAGCTTTGTCACCCCAATAAACTACCCAGAATAGGTCTTCATTTGTAGTGTTGTCTTCAAATCAAACTACCCAAGCTTCTGAGCCATTGTGCGCCGAATATGAGAAGATTAGTGATTTCTCGTTTTTCGTTTTTCACTGCCCTAAATGTTATATGTTTTTGCCTGAAGAAGACCCAAGAAGTCGAAATGCCTTGCGTTTTGTCCTGTACTCTGTTTCTCTGTATCTGTAGCGGCAACTAACCTATTTTCCTTGTTTGAAGTTTTTAACACCCAATCACACTACCTGGAAAAAGGCTTCCACTGTAGTTTCGTCACCCAAGTAAACTTCCTAGAATGAATGTATTTGTAATTTGATCACCTATTAAACTACCCAGAATAAGTCTTTATTTGTAGTTTATTACCCAATTAAACTACCGAATATAAGGCTTCAGTTGTACCGTCATCACCCCTTTAAACTATCCAGAATGATTCTTCATTTGCAGTTTTGTCTCTCAGTTACACTTCTCAGAATAAGGTGTCAGTTGTAGTCTTGTCACCCAGTTAGACTACCCCAAATAGGGTTTCAGTTGTAGTTGTGTCACTCAATTATACTGCCCAGAATAAGTCTGTATAGGTACATTTGTTACCCACTTAAACTACTTAGAATATCTTTTGCTACGCACTTAAACTACCCAGAATGTCTTCATTTCTAGTTTTGTCACCCACTTCGACAATCCAGAATTAGGCCTAAATCGTAGTTTTGCCACCCAATTAAACTACCTAGAATAAGTCTTCAGGTGTAGTTTTCTCACCCGATTAAGTTAGCGGGAATAAATCTTCATTTGCAGTTTCTCTCCAAGTTAACTGCTAAGAATGAGGCATCAGTTGTACGTTTTTAACTTTGTTAAACTACCCAGAATAAGTCTTCACTTGTAGTTTGATCACCCAAGTAGACTACCCAAAATAAGTCTTTAGTTGTAGTTTTGTCAGCTACTTACACTACCCAGAATAAAGCTTCAGTTGTACGTTGGTCGTCCATTAGAAGTACTCAAGAGAGCAGTGTTCGTTTGTAGCTTTGTCACCCAATTAAACAACCCATAATAAGTCTTCAGTTGTAGTTTTGTCACCCAATTAAGCTACCCATAAGCAGTCTTCGGTTGTAGTTTTGTCATCAGTCAAACTTCCTGGAATAAGGTTTCCGTTGTAGTCTTGTAATCTAGTTCAACTACCCAGAATAAGTCTTCAGTTGTAGTTTTGTCACCCGGTTTAACTACCCTTATGTGTCCTTATTTGTAGTTTTTTTTTTTACCCAGTTAAACTACCCAGAATAAGTCTTCACTTGTAGTTTGTCACCCAATTAAACTACCCTTAACATAACCTTATTTGTAGTTTTGTCATCCAGTTAAACTACCCTTAATAGTCCTTATATGTAGTTTTGTCACCCAGTTTATTACCCTTAATATGTCCTTATTTGTAGTTCTGTCACCTAGTTAAGCTACCCTTAATAATCTTTATTTGTAGTTTTGTAACCAGTTAAACTACCCAGAGTAAGTCTTCAGTTGTAGTTTTGTCACTCAGTAAACTACCCTTAACATGACCTTATTTGTAGTTTTGTCACCCGGTTAAACTACCCAGAAGTCATCAGTTGTAGTTTTGTCATCAATATAACCCCCCTAAATCAGGATTAAATTGTAATTTTATCATCAGTCAAACTGCCCCAAATAAGTCCTCACGTGTAGTCTTCTCACCCAACTAAACTAACCAGAATAAATCTTTATTTGTAGTCTTATGGCCCAATTACACTACCCATAATACGTCTCAGTCGTAGTTTTGTCACCCAATTAAACTAACCAGAATAAAGTCTGAATTGTAGTTTTAGCACTCGATTTTACTACCCAGAATATGTCCCCAGTTGTATTATTTTTTTTTCCCACCGATTGAATTACCCAGTTGTAGATTCGTCCCCCAATTACACTACCCATAATACGTTCTCAGTCGTAGTTTTGTCAGTAAACTAACTAGAATAAAGTTTGAATTGTGGTTTTTATCACCCAAGCACACCACCCATAATAAGTCCTCAGTCGTAGTTTTGTCACCAAGCTACACGGTAGATTTGTCATCTTTGAAAACCACCCAGAATATAAGGCTTTAAGTGTAGTTTTGCCACCAAGTTAAGCCACCCACAATGTGTCCTTATTTGGGGTTTTCCCATCTAGTCAGACTCCCCGGGATAAGGCTGAATTTGCCCTGTTGGCAGCCAGTCAGATTGTCGACTGCTGATCCTTCCTTCTCTGTGGTTTGTCTGGCAGGGCGTCCAGAGTGATAGTTTGCGCATCAGTTTCAATGTGAGGTGACTGAAGGAGGAAATTAGAGCGAAATTCGAAAAGGAACGCCAATGGTTCCGCTAGAAAATCCACACAAAGCGATTACAGCACGAAACACGATGCATTTCGACCTCCTAGGTCTTCTTCAGGTAGAACAAACAAACAAAACACAAACACACACACACACACACACACACACACACACACACACACACACACACACACACACACACACTCTCACTCTCTCTCTCTCTCTCTCTCTCTCTCTCTCTCTCTCTCTCTCTCTCAATATATATATATATATATATATATATATATATATATATATTAAAACGAAGTACGAGCACGTTCTTATCTTTTCATTTTCGGCGCAAAAATGCAAAATGGATATTGAAAAACGCACTGATTCAGTTTTATCATTCAGTGTCCATTTTTGCGCCGAATATGAGAAGATAAGTGGGTGCTCGTTCCTCGTTTTTTCACCGTCCTGAATGTAACACTTTATTTGTCGTCGTAGAAATATAATTATTGTGTTGACGTCCTAGGTGGTAATGTTCCGTCTAAATACATGTATGTATATTTGTTGACGTCAGATGTGGTAAACTTGCGTCTGAATGCAAACTATGTATATTGTATTGACGCCACAGGTTGTAAAGTTACGTCTAAATACAAACCATGTATATAGTCTTGGCGTCCTAGGTAGGAGACTTAAGTCTGAACACACACACACACACACACACACACACACACACACACACACACACACACACACACACACACACATGCGCGCGCGCACACACAGAGATGTATATGTGTATGTATGAGTATGTCTGTGAACGCACGCGCGTGCGCGTGTATGTGTGTGTGTGTGTGTGTGTGTGTGTGTGTGTGTGTGTGTGTGTGTGTGTTAACGTCATAGGTGATAATTTACGGCTTAACGCACCTACATATGATACTGACGTCATAGGTGGTAAAACTGCATCTTAATACACCTATATACGCATTGTATTGATGTCATATGCAGTAAAAGTACTGCTTAACACACCTACAAATTGTAATTAATTCATAGTAAAGATACGACTTAATGCACCTATATGACGTCATAGGTGATAAAGTTACGTCTTCATACACATGTATATTGTAGTGACGTCAGAGGTGGCAAAGTTACGTTTTCATATATCTACATATTATTGTACTGATGTCATAGGTGGTAAAGTTACGTCTTCATACACCTACATATTGTCCAAACGTCATAGGTGGTAAAGTTAGTCTTCATACACCTACATATTGTTGTGTCGCTGAGAACACTGGCGAGTTGGAATAACCTGTTAATAGTATCAGCTGTGCCATTAGAATTATAACTGTATCTTTGTCCCTCATGCACACGTTCTTTTTTTCTGTCTCATAATCTCTGTGACTGGTTTCCTGTGTTCGTAGCAGAATATTATTTGATGTGAATTACCGGCACAATGGACGTTTGTATTGTGTGCCTGGCTTGTTTGAAAACTGTCCTTGAGTGTGGCTTCACACGTGAGTGATACAGATTTTGGTTAGCCCTTGGACTGAAGAACGATACCTGGTTTGTCCTTCTACAGAGTACCCCGGTGAGCCTGTGGCAATGGCGTCAGTGTTCTTTGTCGTGAGGCAACCCTTGTGACGTAGATTAGACCATCATGACTACAGTAGACTAGATCCCTTTTACGCGCCGACCACGGCGTTTTTTTTTTTTTTTTTTTTTTTTTTTTTTTTCTCTTTTTTTTTTTTTGTTCGTCAGGCAGCCCCTGTGACGTAGATTAGACCATCATCACCACGTAGACTAGAACCTTTCTCTGTGGCAGACTGTTATTTCCCCACTCCCTGCTAGATGTGTGAAAGGGAGGCATTGAATCAGACACACAAGACACTTTAGGAGTAATGGTACTAAGAAGACATGGAAGACAAATGGCGATAAAAAAAGATACTTAATGTCTTTGGGGATTCTCAGAAGATTTCAAAATAGAAAAAAAAAAAAAAGAAGAAGAAAAACAGAACAAATGTCAATAACGTTTCGGTCATAGACCGTCTTCTGGACTTCGAGCAACGAGTGAAAAGATACTTTAGGAGTAATGCTACTGAGAAGACGTGGAAGACAGACAACGATGAAAAGATAATTTGTACAATGGCTGTCAGCATGGGGGCATCACTCCTGTGTATGTCCTGCACAGACTGAAGAGTGAGATGCTCCTCCACGTGTATGAAACAAAAACAAGAAATGACCGTCTTCGAAGAATACCCCATAAGGAACTGACAAAAAGGCTTTTCATTACCATTACACCAGTTTTCATCTAATATTGTACACACTTAAGTGTCAACACACTTCAGTTTGACTGTATTCTTCCTGTCGAGCAACACGTCTTAAAATACGATGATTTTCAACAGGCAAAAAAAAAAGATTGTTTTTCAGACGGATGTATCATACAGAAAGACCGAAACAGTGTCTCATGCAATGCCTCGTTTTCTTGTAGTTGCATGTCAAGTGACCGCCTATTCCTCTGTACTTCAGACTGCGGCTGATGCTGAATAGCTACCACCCAAAGCAGTGCATCATCGAAGCATGTTGCCTGTTGTGTCGTACAGCCCTGCTTAAAACACCATCCATCAGTCACTGTGCTTTGGTAGTCCCTGACACGCTCCTTGCTTCTCTTTACCAATCCTATATATCCTGTGAGGAAAGAGAAAACAGCATCCAGAACGTTTGATGCATATGTCTGCATCTGGCATCACAGGTTTGTTCAAGCCCACCAGAGAGAGAGAGAGAGAGAGAGAGAGAGAGAGAGAGAGAGAGAGAGAGAGAGAGTGTGTGTGTGTGTGTGTGTGTGTGTGTGTGTGTGTGTGTGCGTGCGTGCGTGCGTGCGCGCGTGCGTGCGTGCGTGCGTGCGTGCGTGCGTGCGTGTGTGTGTGTGTGTGTGTGTTGCTTTTGTTTGCAATGAAAGCTTCCTAACCTCTCTTTTCTATAGTGTACAACGTGTCATCTATATTGTACAACGTGCCATCTATGCTTTGCAACGAGTGATTTATAGTATACAACGTGAATTCTGTCGTATACAACGTGTCATCCATAGTATATAACGAGTCATATATAGTATACACTGTGTCATCTATAGTTTACATCGAGTCGTTTATAGTATACAACGTGTCACCTATGGTATACAACGAGTCATTTATAATATACAATGTGTCATCTATAGTACACAACGTGTCATCTATAATATACAGTGTGTCATCTATAGTATACAACATTTCACGTATGGTATACAACGTGTTATGTATGAACGCATCCACCAGTCTCCCACTGCCCTTCTTTCAACTTCATTCACCATTTTGGCTTCACAAGGGGAGTATTGTGCATGTTAATGTCTGTACTGTTTTTCATTGTTTTGTCGCTGAGGAAGGCTTATTGCCGAAAAATTTCTTGTCTTGTTTTGTGTCGTTCATTAAAGTGCGTTTACTTCACACTTTGTTTTGTGTGCTCTTTCTGCTTTTTCGTCGCATCCACCAGTGTCGCAAACACTGGACTCAGAACCCGACCCTGCAGTACAGCAAGGGCAAAAGCGCTTGACAGTTTGTCATCCCGTGCACCAAACAACTTTACTATACTGAACATCGTGTCATTCATTGTGATTGACAGTTTGTCATCCCGTGCACCAAACAACGTTACTATACTGAACATCGTGTCATTCATTGTGATTGACAGTTTTGTCATCTCTACACCAAACAACGTTACTCTACTGAACACCGTGTCATTCACTGAGATTGACAGTTTGTCATCCCGTACACCAAACGTTACTACACTGAACACCGTGTCATTCATTGTGATTGACAGTTTGTCATCCCGTGCACCAAACGTTACTACACTGAACACCGTGTCATTCATTGTGATTGACAGTTTGTCATCCCGTGCACCAAACAACTTTACTATACTGAACACCGTGTCATTCATTGTGATTGACAGTTTGTCATCTCTACACCAAACAACGTTACTATACTGAACACCGTGTCATTCACTGAGATTGACAGTTTGTCATCCCGTGCACCAAACAACTTTACTATACTGAACATCGTGTCATTCATTGTGATTGACAGTTTGTCATCCCGTGCACCAAACAACGTTACTATACTGAACACCATGCCGCTAACTGAGATTGACAGTTTATCAACCCGTACTCCAGACGACGTTACTATACTGAACACCGTGTCATTCACTGTGATTGACAGTTTGTCATCCCTACACCAAACAACGTTACTATACTGAACACCGTGTTATTCATTGTGATTGACAGTTTGTCATCCCTACACCAAACAACGTTACTATACTGAACACCGTGATATTCATTGTGACCGCCACTTTGTCAGTTTCAACAACAACAAACAGCAGTCACTGTTTTTTGCACACGACTTCAACTAAAGTATGACTATACCTGAAGCACTGCGCAATTACTCAGTGGTTTATATATCCCCACCTCCAACTCACCCACCCCCTTTCTTTTTCGGTGATCGTGGTGGGTATCTGATTTATGTAGGTTGGAGAACTATCTGCTCAAGTAGTATTTAAACATCAACACTGTAGAGCTCTTTGTCTCTCTCTCTCTCTCTCTCTCTCTCAAGCACAGATACCTTACAGAGAGAGAGAGAGAGAGAGAGAGAGAGAGAGAGAGGCAGGCAGACAGAGACAAAGACAGCATGATTATTACACATGGCCGTACAGATATGTATCCCATCTGCACCCACCCGCAAACGTACAACCTCTAAACCTTCACCATATGTTTCATACACAACAGTTGTTTCAGTGAACTGATTTGGTTAAATGTTCTTTTGCAGATACATGGGACCTTACATGTCAGTAATTTATGCAATGTTGTCCATGCATACATTTGTTAAAATATTAGGGTGCGTTGTACGCATACGTGCAATTTGTTGATATTCATATCATGTAGTCTGTGCACATATTAGTCAATAACTATAATCATGATTGTGTGTGTGTATAATTGTGGGAGTGCACGATTTTCTTTGAGAATGATCATCATTGTGTGCGGTATGTGAGCGTTGTTTATTTGTTCATTATTATATTTATTATTAATATTTTATTATTATTATTATTATTATTATTATTATTATTATTAATGTACTACTACTACTACTACTACTACTACTACTACTACTACTACTACTACTGTTGCTGTTGTTATCATCACTATTACTATTATTACTATAGCAGAGTAGAAAGAAACTCGTGGAGAGCGTGGCAGCAGAGAGTCCTCAGAAGAGAAGCTCTCACGAGAGCATTATCGTTATCATGATGATGATGATGATGATGATGATGATGATGATGATGATGATGATTTTTTTTTCCCTGTTGTTGTTGTGTATTGTGCAAGCGCATGGTTGAGACGCCAGTGTTACAATCTGCAGTATATGTACACTTGTCCTGTTAGTATGCACACTTGTACTGCTATTATGTATATTTGTACTGTTATAATTATGTACACTTCATTATATTTTTATATCTGTCTGTCTATCTATGTATTTATCTGTCTATCTATCTAACTATCTCATCTATCTATCTGTATACCATCTCTCTCTCTCCCTCCCCCCCCTCTCTCTCTCTCTCTCTCTCTCTCTCTCTCTCTCTCTCTCTCTCTCTCTCTCTCTCTCTCTCTCTCTGGTTGTCTGCCTGTCGGTCTGTTTGTCGGTCAGTCAGTCTGTCTGACCGTCTTTTCATCTATGCTGTGCACGTAGTAGTGTTGTTATCAATTTACATGGCGATGATTTCTTGTGGTTTTAATATATGTACGGGTTGTTCTGTTATCAACCAACAATAATGATGTTTGATCATAGAATCTGTGTATGGTTGTTCTGTTATCAATCAACAATAATGATGTTTGATCAAAGAATGTACGTAAATGTGTTATCATGTGCTATGATGAAATATTATATTTCTGGTTTCCGTTCGTAATGTTATTGACTGATTGACCACCATCGCTTGATTCACTTTTCTTTTATTGATTTAAAAAAAAATACTGACTGAATCATCCATTACTTACACGAACAGATACACACATGCCAGCGTACGCGCCTCTGTGTGTGTGTGTGTGTGTGTGTGTGTGTGTGTGTGTGTGTGTGTGTGTGTGTGTGTGTGTGTGTTCTTCATGCGTTAGCACTTCATTTAAATTGTATCAACTCAATGATGCATTTGAGAGAGAGAGAGAGAGAGAGAGAGAGAGAGAGAGAGAGAGAGAGAGTGTGTGTGTGTGTGTGTGTGTGTGTGTGTGTGTGTGTGTGTGTGTGTGTGTGTGTCTCTCTCTATTTCTGCTTCTCATCCTACAGTTTGGATTGCGCGAGCGCTCGCCTGCTCTCTCTCTCTCTCTCTCTCTCTCTCTCTCTCTCTCTCTCTCTCTCTCTCTCTCTCTCTCTCTCTGTGTGTGTGTGTGTGTGTGTGTGTGTGTTTCCTTTTGTTTCGTTTCGTTTCGTTTTGTTTCGTTTCGGTTTTTCTTTTTGTTTGTTTGTTTTTTTTTGTGTCGTTTCGCTTTGTTTTTGCTTTTGTTTTATTTCGTTTCCGTTTCGTTTTTATTTCGTTTCGTTTTGTTTTGTTTCGTTTCGTTCGCTTCGTTTCGTTTCGTTTCGTTTGTTTTGTTTTGCTTTGTTTCTATTTGTTTTGTTTTTTTCTTTTATTTTGTTTTGCTTTGTTTCCTTTTCGTTTTGTTATGTTTTGTTTTGTTTGATGCTTCTTTACACAAGAGCCAGCCCAGTGGCATCTTTCAGTCAGCGCTGTAGGGTAGATAACTCCTGCTGACTCCTCCCTCGTGCCTCAGAGCCAGTGCAGTCACGTGGATCGCCGGAAACGGGAGGCCTGGCTGGCTGCACGTGACGCAACGATGGCACGTGCTACGAGAAAGAGGCGCCACCTACTGGCTGTTGCCACGGGAGCCGATGACGGAGAGCGACGGCGTCTTCCCAGGGCGGCCGAAGAGGGACCGACCTCCAAGAGCAAGAACAACAAGGTCATTTTACCTGATGGAGGTCAACCGAAGGTCAGCAAGTTGAACTCCAGTGAGGTCATTCGTTTGACCGTTGTCATTGGAGATAAGAAGAAGAAGAATCAGCAATCGTCTGGTACGTCTTTATATGTCTGTCTGTCTGTCTGTCTGTCTGTCTCGTCTGTCTCGATCTCTGTTTGTATGGCTGGCTGGCTGGCTCTGCCTGTCTGGTTCGCTGGCTGTCTGCCTGTCTGTCTATCTGTCTGTCTGTCTGTCTCTGTCTCTATCTCTATGGCTGGCTTGCTGGCTGCTGGCTCTGCCTGGTTGACTGTCTGCCTCTCTGTCTGTCTGTTTGCCTCTGTGTGTCTGTCTCTGGTGGCTCTGTCTGTCTGTCTGTCGTCTGTCTGTCTGTCTGTCTGTCTGTCTGTCTGTCTCTGTCTGTCTGTCTCTCTCTCTCTCTCTCTCTCTCTCTCTCTCTCTCTCTCTCTCTCTCTCTGTGTACTTCTGTCTGTCTGTGTTTGTCTCGCTGTGTGTTGACAGGTCTCAGAATGTCTCTGTATCTGTTGACTGATCTCAGAATGTCTCTGTGTCTGTTGACTGATCTCAGAATGTCTCTGTGTCTATTTGACTGATCTCAGAATGGTCTCTGTGTGTTGACTGGTCTCAGATCCTCTCTCTCCTCTCCTCTCCTCTCGCTCTCTCTCTCTCTATCTAAGGTCTCAGCCCATGATCGGACTCTCGGCTCTCTCTCTCTATCTCTCTCTCAATTAAGTGGTCTCTCTCTCTCTCTATTGAGTGGTCCTCAGTTCTCTGTGTTGGTTGACTGGTCTCTGAATGTCTCTGTGGTATTGACTGGTCTCAGAATCTCTCTCTCCTTGAGTGGTCTCAGAAGTCTCTGTGTCTATTGACTGGTCCAGAACGTCTCTGTGTCTATTGAGTGATCTCAGAATGTCCTCTGTGTCTATTGTGTCCCCAGAATGTCTCTGGTCTAGTGGTCTCAGAATGTCTCTGTGTCTATTGAGTGTCTCAGAATGTCTGTGTCTATTGAGTGGTCTCAGAATGTCTCTGTGTCTGTTGAGTGGTTCTCAGAATGTCTCTGTGTCTATTGAGTGGTCTCAGAATGTCTCTGTGTCTATTGAGTGGTCTCAGAATGTCTCTGTGTCTGTTGACTGGTCTCAGAATGTCTCTGTGTCTATTGACTGGTCTCAGAACGTCTCTGTGTCTATTGAGTGGTCCCAGAATGTCTCTGAATCTATGTCTATGGAGTGGTCTCAGAATATCTCTGTGTCTATTGAGTGGTCTCAGAATGTCTGTGTGTCTATGGAGTGCTCTCAGAGTGGTCTCTCTGTCTATTGTCGGTCCCAGCAGTGGTGGTGAAGGAGGGGTGGCAGTACCTGACTTCCGTGCCTGTACCCTGTCCTTTGAGTTTTGGATCGTCATCATTGGTGAGACCCTTGGCACAGCAGAAATGCACAAACAATGCCACAACAATGCCTTGCGTGGCTACACAACAAAGCTCTGTGTCCGTTGGCGTCACTACACGTCTCCTCTCGTCTTCTCCTCTCATCCGTCTCCGTCTAGTCTTTCGCTCTCTGTCTGTCCTGTCTCCAGCACCTCTCTCGCTGCACACTCTCTCTCTCTCTCCTCTCTCTCTCTCTCTCTCTCCTGTCTCTCTCACTCTCTCTCTCTCTCACTCACCTCTTCCTCCCCAAATCACACTCCAAACACACACAACTACTCTATGGGCACGGGTCGTCGTCCAGACACTCTCTCTCCACTCACAGGACACAGACACACAAACACAGACAACCGGACACACAATACACACAGAGGGACACAGACACAGACCACACACCACACACACACACACACACACACACACACAGACACACACCAGCACACAGGAGATGAGAGAGAGAGAGGAGAGAGAGAGAGAGGAGAGAGAGAGAGAGCGACGAGAGAGAGAGAGAGAGAGAGAGAGAGAGGAGAGAGAGAGAGGACAGACAGACAGACAGACAGATCAGAAAAATATGTTGTGGAGAATTGTGAACCGGCTCTCTATGTTTTCCCCCTGATTCTCTCAGTTGGCTGCATCGGGAGTGGGGCTTTCAAATGGTTAATTTTCATTACGTGTGTGTGTGTGTGTGTGGTGTGTGTGTGTGTGTGTGTGTGTGTGTGTGTGTGTGCATGTGTGTGATCTATCTCTGCACTTCAGGTCTCAGGGTGTCCATTCTATCTGTTTCTGTTCTCTTCAGGTCTCTCAGGGGTGGCACCTATTCTTACTGTTCTTCAGGTTTCTTCAGGTCTCTCAGGGTACCTACCTGCTATCCTTTCTGTTTCTTTCTGTTTCCTCAGGTCTCACGTCTGTGGTACCGGTTTTTCTTTTCTGGTTCCTCAGGTCTCTCAGTGGTACCTGGTATTCTTTTCTGTTCCACCAGGTCTCTCAAAGGTACCTGCTATTCTTTTCAGTTCCGTCAGGTCTCTCAGTGATACCTGCTACTCTGTAATCTCCTCAGGTCTCAAAGTGGTACCTGTTACTGTGATGTCTGTTTCTTCAGGTCTCTCAGTGGTATCTGTGACACCCGTTCTCTGTTTCTTCAGGTCTCTAAGTGGTATATGTTACTGTGTTGTCTGTGTTCTCTGTTTCTTCAGGTCTCTCAGTAGTATATGTTACTGTGTTGTCTGTTTCTTCATGTCTCTCAGTGGTATCTGTTACACCCTCACCCTGTTCCCCAGTTTCTTCAGGGTCACCGTTCACAGGTCTCACGGTACCTGTTCCCCAGGTCTCACAGTGAACCTTTTTTTTTTCTTTTCCCCAGGTCTCACAGTGGCACCTCTCACCCTGTTCCCCAGGTTTCCAGTGGCAGGTCTCACAGTGGCACCTGCACCTCTCACCCTGTCCCCTAGGTCTCACAGTGGCACCTCTCACCCTGTTTCCCCAGGTCTCACAGCTGCACCTCTCACCCTGTTCCCCAGGTCTCACAGTGGCACCTCTCACCCTGTTCCCCAGGTCTCACAGTGGCACCTCCCACCTTGTTCCCCCAGGTCTCACAGTGGCACCTCTCACCTGTTCCCCAGGTCTCACAGCTGCACCTCTCACCCTGTTTCCCCAGGTCTCACAGTGGCACCTCTCACCTTGTTCCCCAGGTCTCACAGTGGCACCTCTCACCCACCTTGTTCTCACCAGGTCTCACAGTCTCACAGTGGCACCTCTCACCCTGTTCCCCAGGTCTCACAGTGCACCTGCACCTCCCAGGTCTCACCCTGTTCCCCAGGTCTCACACAGTGGCACCTCTCACCCTGTTCCCCAGGTCTCACAGTGGCACCTCTCACCCTGTTCCCCAGGTCTCACAGTGGCACCTCTCACCCTGTTCCCCAGGTCTCACAGTGGCACCTCTCGCCCTGTTCCCCAGGTCTCACAGTGGCACCTCTCACCCTGTTCTCCAGGTCTCACAGTGGCACCTCTCACCCTGTTCCCCAGGTCTCACAGTGGCACTCTCCTTGTTCCCCAGTCTCACTCACTCACCCTGTTAGCACCTCTCGCCCCTGTTCCCCAGGTCTCACAGTGGCACCTCTCACCCTTGTTCCCCAGGTCTCACAGTGGCACCTCTCACCCTGTTCCCCAGGTCTCACAGTGCAGTGGCACCTGTTCCCCCTGTTCCCCAGGTCTCACCTTGTCCAGGTCTCAGTGGCACCTCTCACCTTGTTCTCCCCAGGTCTCACAGTGGCACCTCTCACCTTGTTCCCCAGGTCTCACAGTTCCCCAGGTCTCACAGTGGCACCTCTCACCTTGTTCCCCAGGTCTCACAGTGGCACCTCACCCTGTTCCCCAGGTCTCACAGTGGCACCTCTCACCTTGTTCCCCAGGTCTCACAGTGGCACCTCTCACTCTACTCCCAAGGACTCACAATGGCACCTCTCACCCTACTCCCAAGGACTCACAGTGGCACCTCTCACCCTACTCCCAAGGTCTTACAATGGCACCTCTCGCCCTGTGCTCATTTCTTTAAGGTGCCTCAGCTGTGCCATCTGGTTATTTGTTTGTTTGTTTTTTGTTTTCTCCGTTCAGATCTGGTTATGGCATCCGCCACTATATTGTCCAGTCATTTCAGAACGCAGAGCAGTACCTTTCGCTCTGTTTTCCTGTCTCTGCAGATTTTACAGTGGTACCTGTCGCTCTGTCTTCTTGTCTGTGCAGGTCTTGTAGTGGTACCTGTCGCTCTGTCCTTTTGTCTGTGCAGGTCTTTCTTTTCTTTCTTTCTACGTACGCAGACTGATACTCCTGCGGACACTGCCTGTATAGACAGGCAGTTGAGTTTTGTGTGTATGACGGTTTTTTTTTTTTTTTGGTTTGTTTTTTTTTTTGTTTTAATCCCGCCATTAAGGCAACCATACTCCATCTTCGTTTAATGTGCAGGCTTTCAGTGGCACCTGTCGCTCTGTTTTCTCGTCGGTGCAGGTCTTATAGTGGTGCCTGTCGCTCCGTTGTCTTGTCTGTGCAGGTCTCACAGTGGTACCTTTCGCTCTGTTTTAATGTCTCTGCAGTGGTGCCTGTCACTAGTGGTATCTGTGCAGGCTTATAGTGGTACCTGTCACTCTGTTGTCTTGCCTGTGCAGGTCTTATAGTGGTACCTGTCACTCTGTTGTCTTGCCTGTGCAGGTCTCACCGCTGTTCTCGTCACTCTGCTTTCCACCACAATCACCTGTGCTCTCAAACGCCGGAAGTTGAAGAATAAGCGGAAGAGGAAGAACCAGAAGGCAGTGAAGATGGCGCTAAGTAACATGCGCCGAATGCAAATGAATTTCCCCTGGTACAACTGACAACAAAGGAACTTCTCCGGCACAACTTTGTAACAAATGAACCATCCCCTGCCCACCCAAACCCCACCCCCACCCTAGGTACTAAAAATGATAAATGGATTTTTCCTGGTGCACTTGATGGCGAATGAATGAGAAATGCATTTTTCCTGGTCAACTTCCTGGTACAATTTAGGACGTATGAATTTCTCCTGATACAACTGATGGTCGTTGTTATTTCCTGTGGCAAAGATCAAGACAAATGAACTTCCTGGGGTACAACTCATGACACATGAACTTCCTGGGGTACACCTCATTACAAATGAACTTCAAAGGGGTACAACTCATGACAAATGAACTTCCTGGGGTACAACTCATGACAAATGAACTTCATGGGGTACACCTCATGACAAATGAACTTCAAGGGATACAACTCATGTCAAATGAACTTCAAGGGGCACAACTCATGACAAATGAACTTCAAGGGGTACAACTCATGACAAATGAACTTCCTTGGGTACATTTCATACCAAATGAACTCCCTTGGGTACATTTCATGACAAATGAACTTCAAGGGTACAACTCATGACAAATGAACTTCAAGGGGTACAACTCATGACAAATGAACTTCAAGGGGTACAACTCATGACACATGAACTTCAAAGGGGTACAACTCATGACACATGAACTTCAAGGGGTACAAACTCATGACA
>JADBJO010008683.1:45000-47500 GCA_016801955.1 Conus betulinus
AAAACAAAAGCAAAAAGCAAAAAAAAAAAGTCGGTGGGACTGGACACAATTTTGAACCAAATGCTGAAAAATCTACCTGGAAATATTATCATTTCCATGCATGAATTTTTTTTTTAAATATGCTGGTGTGGTAGTGATATGCCAAACATTTGGAAAGAATCAATTGTGGTTCCATTCACGAACATGGCAAAAGCTACACAGACATATCAAAATTATAGCCTTATTGTATTAACATCTCAAGTATGCAAACTTTTGGAAAGAATCGTTTTAAACAGACTTTTATGAGAAGAACAAAATAATACCTATAAATCAGGCTGGTTTCAGAGAGAAAGAGAGATCGACAACATAACTCTTAGTGAATCTTACAACAAACATAAAAAAGCAATTTGCTGAAGGTAAATGTATATCAGCGACTTTTTTTTAATGATAAGGTTTAAAATCAAGTCTGACATTCTCGGCTCTTACTTACATTCAAAAAGGTCTGTCTGGTCATATTTTTTGATTATGTCAAATGTTTTCTAAAGGATCGAAAAATTCAAACTAGGATAGGGAACACGTATTTAATTAAACGAACTCTTATAATGGGTATTCCTCAAGGATCAGTTATTGGTCTTGTCCTATTTTCATTACTAATGTATGATATACCCAGTATAATAATATATGAACATGTCATCTTAATTCAATATGCTGATGATACATACATGTGGGTAGAAGTAACCTTTAAAAAAAAAAAAAAAAAAAGAAAATCCCATTACGTAACATCAACCATACAAAAAAGTGTGTCAAAAAGAGTTCGGTATTATTGCAGAGTACTTGATAAAGAAATGGACTAAGTTTATCAGCAGAAAGCAAACAAACGTTGTTGTATTCAACAGTGGCTCGAATCCGGATAAAATGCCTATTTTCAAAACGAATGGTGTAGTTCTTAATTATGCTTCACAAATCAAATTTTGGGCGTTAACCTCGCATCGAAAATGTCTTGGAATTAACATGTAGGTTATTTGCTGACAAAAGCAAGAAAAACTTTTTTTCCTAAAAAAATTTGTGAGTACACAGAGATGGGGACAATACACGTGTACTCTAATTTATCTAAGTAAATCTCTAATATGTTTCAAATTAACGTGCGCGCAAGAAGCGTTCCTCAGTGCACCAAAATGTCTATTAATGAAGTTTCAAAGTGTAGAATGCAAAGCGCTCAAACTTGCAATGGGTCTTTCCACCCATGCATCTTGTCTTCGAACATATAATGAAGCTCAAATTTTACCCTTACAGATCAGAGGGAAGTGGCTTCCACAAAATGTGTGACAGTTAAGAATGATGAGAACAATGAGATTAAAATTAGATCCGATATCGACTTTCCTACGAGTGCAAAAACGATATCCTCTCAGATTACTTTGGCACCGTATACATCTGAGCTTAGGCAAGCCACGGGTATTACTGTTGACGAAAAGTCTATATCTGCTAGGCCGTCCTTCTTCACTATACTACCCTGGGAACTTCAAAGGGCCCACTTTGATATTGACCACACTGATTTAGAAAAGAAGGACAGTGTAAATATAGTGGCAAGCAATTTTAAATCCTATATTGAACAGAAGTATCCAAATCATTTAAAAGTATACAGAGATGGGTCATTAATCCAGAAAAAAATGCGGGCTCTGCTTATTTGATACCTGATTTAACAGTAGAGAAATGTTTTTCAATGGGGGAAAATGAATCAGTTTTTACTGCGGAACTTACTGCTATATTTAAGCGTTGATTTATCTACTAAATTTCCCACACTCTATATTCCAAGTACGTTTTATGTGTTGATTCCAAATCTGTGCTTCAGGCATTGAAATCATTGCTATTGCAAAATGGATCAGAAATGATAACTGAAATAAGCATCTTAATTTATGTTCTCTCTATACAAGGCACGGCACTTACTTTCCGCTGGATACATCACACTGTTCGTTTTATCATAACGACAAAGTAGACAGAGCTGCAAAACATAGAGCAAAATGTAGTTCACAGTCTCTCAGTTTAATTCTCCACTTTTGGTTCAAGAATTCTGGAAATGTTTCCAAGCAAATGATTCCACTATACAATATAGCACAGTGGAATCAATTGCTTGGAACCATTTCCAGAATTCCTTTTTAAAAAGTCTCACAAAACTTACACTGATTTTAGTATAGCAAACTTTAAAGCACACTCCCAGACAGCAGAAAATTATCGCCCCTTATGTATATGTGGAAAGTCGATGCCTTCACAACAAAATTTGATAAAAAGAAAAAATGCCTCATGTGTTTGTGGACAGAGCATCACAAATGATCATATCATCTCATGTGCCGCTAGCAAAGAATTGTACCCATGCTTTCTATTTTATACTATTAGAATATTTTTTGATTCACCAGTATTAACCTATTCTTTATCAAAGAGTGCAATAAGTAAGTACTTATAGTTTCTTACATTTATGACTTATAATACTTACGAGGTTACTTATAAGTGAGGCAATCATTGACAT
>JADBJO010008683.1:55000-92688 GCA_016801955.1 Conus betulinus
TTATTATTTTACTTTGACACAGACAGACACAAGTAGCTGTGACCAAGCATTGTATGTCAGTTCAGCACAGAAGCAGATATGTGTACAACAGCTCTGTGTGTCATTTAAACAGAGACGTATGTGTCTGCTAACTCTGCATGTTTGTTACACAGACATTTTCCGTGGCTAAACCCTTTTGTGTCAGTTAGACAGTCAGACATGTGCTTGCATGCATGCTGTGTGTCAGTCGGACAAGTAAGTGTCTCCATGCTGTTTGTGTGTGTGCGGGGGGGGAGGGGGGCGGGGAGTTGGTCAGACAGACATGTATGTGTCTGCACGCTGTATGTGTCAGTCAGACATGTATGTGTCTGTATGGAGTGTGTCAGTCAGACAGTCAGACATGTATGCGTCTGTATGTTGTGTGTCAGTTAGATAGTCAAACATATATCTGTCTGCATAGTGTGTGTGTGTGTGTGTGTGTGTGTGTGTGTGTGTGTGTGTGTGTGTGTGATTTAGACAGTCAGGCATGTATGTCTCTGTATGGGTGTGTGTGTCAGTCAGACATTCAGACATGTATGTGTCTGCATGGTGTGTGTCAGTTAGACAGTCAGACATGTATGTGTCTGCATGCAGTGTGTGTCAGTTAGGCAGTCAGACATGTATGTATCTGTATGGTGTGTGTCAGTTAGACAGTCAGACATGTATGTGTCTGCACGAAGTGTGTGTCAGTTAGACAGTCAGACATGTACGTGTCTGCACGGTGTGTGTGTCAATTAGACAGTTAGACATGTATGTGTGTGTATGGTGTGTGTATGGTGTGCCTCCTGCCGTGAAGAATGTGCGGGTGCTTTCGGAGTCTTGATTTTCCCTTTTGTGGGTGTTGGTACCAGCCCAGACTACTTGTACAATCTCTTTGAGCACTTGGTTTTGCCTCCATGTGTACCTTCCTTGAGTCAGGGCTACTTTACATGATCTTAGGACATGCTCTACTGTTTGTTTCTCATGGCAGAGGGGGCATGAAGGATCGTCTGTTTCTCCCCCACTTCACCTGGTTTGCATTTGAGGGCAGGCCATATGCAGATCTGAGAATGTCAGTTTTGGTCACCCCCAGTCCTTGTCTGTTGTCTGTGTGTGTCCTTTTATTTCTCTGATCTTGAGACTTTCTTTTGCAGAATCCATCGCCTCTTGAACTTTCCATTTTCTGCCCTGTCTTCAGCTGGGGCTTATTGCTTCTACCACCTTGTCTCCTGAGTCTTCCAGCATGCTTTGAAGTCTGATCTTCCTGCTTTGTATTCCTCCAGGATGGATTTCAGTGGTAGTTTCAGCTTTGCTTGGCGACAGTACAGCGCTATGTCAGTCAGACAGGGTGGGACACCAAGCCATTTCCTTGTGAACTTGTTGATTTTGGATTCCATTGCCTCCACTATGCTGGTGCAGATGTCGTATATCATCAGAGGCCATAGGAGCTTTGGTATCAGCATGAACTGCAGACACCAGACCTTGTATTTGCCAGGGAGCCCACACTGGTCAATGGTCTCCAAGCCTTCTTCCGACATCTGCTTGGTTTCTTTTGCTCTTTGTGCATGTGTGTCTTTTCAGCGTATCATTATACCATCTTCCAAGGCTCTTGACTGGCTCTTCTGTGACTGTTGGAGTGGTCTGGTTGGCAACACTGAAGACCACAGATTCAGCCATTTTTCCTTTCCTCAGTGAGAGACTGTGATTTCTTTGGCTTGAACTTCATTCTGGATGAGGCAACTATGTCGTCCAGCCTCTCCAGCACATGACGTGTCTCGTCTTCTCTGGATCACGAACAGTATTGGGGAAATTCCACAGCCCATTGCAATGCTCACTTCCAAGTCGATCCAATCTGTTGTGTACCCCTTGGTAGAGAAACGCATTGAGAAGCCATTGAAGTACTTCTTGAGCATGTCGCGGATGTTCCTTGGCACATGGTACATCTCAAGAGCCAACTGTATCATCTCATGGGGTACAGATCCATATGCGGTTGCCAGATCAAGCCACACTATGTCCAGGTCTCTCTTCTCTGTTTTTGCTCTTTGGATTGCGTCCCAGATCATTGTGGCGTGTTCTACACAGCCAGCCACGCCTGGGATGCCACCTTTCTGGACTGACACGTCCAAGTACTTGTTTTCCATGAGGTACTTGGCCAGCCTTGCTGCCATGACCGAGAAGGAGATTTTCCCTTCGACGTTCAGGAGATTTTCCCTTCGACGTTCAGTAGTGATATTGGCCTGAACTGGCTGATGTCACTTGAGATTTGCTCTTTGGGGATGTACACACCATCTGCGGTCTTCCACTGGCCGCTGATCTGATTTCTCCAAGCTGAACGCGGCAGCCTGTTGAGCCACTCCAGCACCTTGGGACACTACTAGTACAGCTGGCAAGGTATTCCATTTGGCCCTGGTGATGATTTGGCTCTGGCTTTGTCGACCACCCTCTTGATTTCCGCCAACGTTGGAGGCTTGTCATTGAACTGTTCTTCGGGGTTGGTTGGTCACACCAGACCTTAAATGTTGAGTGGTGATTTGCTCTGTGAGTCAGAGTATGTTTTCCTCAAATGCTGCTCAAGAACTCCTTTGTCCACACTTAGGGTCCCAGATTTTGGCTGCTCAAGTTCTGGCAAACTGGAAGGGGTCCCTGAAGAAGCGCTCTTGTGTCTTCTTTTTGCTCTTCCTCTTCCTCGCAGATTCTGCTTTGCTGAGGGTGCTGTGGTTTGCTTTCAGGTCTTTCCAGAGTTTTTCCAGGCTTTGTTTTGCAGCTGGCAGTGCGGTCTTCATTTGCTCTTGAGGTCATTCTTTTGGACTCTGATTTTGTCCATATCTTCTTGGCGTCTGGATTTCTTTGGAGGTGTTTTCTCTTTGGCTAGTTTTGCTCCATAGGTGTCTCAACATGTGGCATACACAATGTCCCCATATGTTACTACACCATTTCCAGATTTATTTCAGAAATGGTTTTATTGTATTTCAGCAGCGTGAATTGTATTTCAGAAATGGTTAATTGTATTTCCGAAGCGTGAATTGTATTTCAGAAATGGTTAATTGTACTTCAGAAGCGTTAATTGTGTTTCAGAAAGGGTTAATTGTATTTCAGAGGCGTGAAATGTATTTCAGAAAAGGTTAATTGTATTTCAGAAAAGATAAATTGTATTTCACAAATGGTNCCATTTCCACATTTATTTCAGAAATGGTTAATTGTATTTCAGAAGCGTGAATTGTATTTCAGAAAGGTGAATTGTATGTCAGAAAGGGTTAATTGTATTTTAGAAAAGATAAATTGTATTTCAGAAATGGTTAATTGTATTTCAGAAAAGGTTAAATGTATTTCAGAACAAACGAGAGAGAGAGAGAGAGAGTAAAGAGAGAGCGAGAGAGATGTGTGTTTGTGTGTGTCAAGTAGGCTCCGAAATGGCTCAACGTCACTCTAATGCAGCATCACACAAATTGGTACGTTGGTCCTTTGTAAGTCAAGACATCCGTTGGAACATTTTTGGAAAGGGAATCTTAACAGAAAAAAACCGTTAAAAACAGTCATAACGGCTTTTTGAATGACTGGGCCGATTTTCTAGAAAAGTGGTGAGTAGGACCATTACAAACTAATGATTTTCATACGGTACTTTTCAAAAATGAGCATTAAAAAATAACCGTTAAAACAGCCGTTAACTGCCTTAGAAAACACTGTTTTCTATGTATCTGTCAAACCAGTCAACGTAATAACACACAAATTGGTACATTGGTCCGTTGTCAATCAAGACGACTGTTGGAACACTTTTGAAAAGTGAATCATAACAATTTTTAGTCTGTAGTCCCCTTTCTAGCCTCAATCTGACCCATCCATGCATGCACTCTCACACAGCCAGACATAGTTACGTGCAAGACAAGCATACGCATGCGTGATGGCACATGCTTTCCCCTTTTCAATTTCATTCTCCAGAACAGTGTTTTAAAATTTGTCCAACTCTTTAATTCAGTTTGTAAGAAAGTAAACAGTTGAAACACTAAACTGCATGTAAACAAACTTCATGCTGAAGGGAGACCCAATTTAATCCCCACAGTCTATGGTCATGTCAATCAAAGTGAAGAAGAGGGTGTGAACAGCAAATTTTAAAAATGACACGAAAATTGTTCAAAATCCAACTTCCATGTCGTTCAAACTGAGAGTTGCTTCAAAGAACGACGAAGCATGCTGAACTGCTCGTGCACAGTCGCCTGCAGTAGCCACCTGAGCTGCTTCGTTGATCAAACTTTCCAGGTATGCCAAACGCTGTTCCTGCAGACGAGGTCCTTCCACTTCTGGAACCTGGATTGCACCTTTCACATGAGCCTTGACTTCAGACCAGATCGATTCGATGGGATTCAGCATTGGGCTGTATGGCCCAAGTCGGAGGAGAGTAGCTGGGCTGTCCTCAGAGACGGTTTGAAACCGGCTGTGGCTGGGCGCGTTGTCGACGACGACAAGCTGGAAACCATTTGGTTGCATGTGCTCCAGCATGCCTGAAACCCGATCATTAAGGTCCTGCCATCTGAGCGACCCTCGGCTTGTCTCCATCTTGATAACTCCATTGGTGGACATAGCTCCGATCAAATGAATGTTGGTCCTCTGCTGGATGCAGTGTCACCACAGCTCAGTGTCCGGCCTTGGACCATCCAGTTTTCCTACGGATGAACAGCTTAAAGTTAGTCTCATCCAGCCAGATGATCTGCTTGCCCTCGCGGATGTACCGGCTGATGCTCCTGACGTACTCTTGGCGTTTTTGTTTATTTTCCTCACTGTTCATGGTGACAGGCATCTGGTTAACTTTCTTGATGGTGTACAGATGGCCCTGGAGAACGTTAGCAATGGTGGTGGTGCACACACTCTTGTGGAAGGTTGTGAGAACAGCACTTTGGAGCCGCTTAAGTGTGGTGGAGTGGTTTTTCTCAACCCAGCTCAACATGACTCAACATTCTTCGTCATTAAGCTTTTTTGGTTTCCTCCCACCTTTACCTTTTCCTAAAGGCTCGCCTGACCGCACCCACGTGTACACAGTTTTATACTTGACACCAAGGGTCTCTGCCAATGTCCTCCAATCATCTCCACGGTTGGCCGCTTCCACAATAATTCTTCTTTCTTTGTCCGTGTGTCCAGAGTATGTACTCCGTTCTACAACTTCACTGTGGGTTGCCTCTTCACAGCAAATCAGGCAGCTCGCCCATTGTTCAAACTGTCCGATGCTACAGCTTTCGTGCAGAAGATGCCGGCAGGGAAAACACCTCACAACACATTTTCTTAACATTGGAATCTGACACACGGAACAGCTGTCTTTGAAATTCATTTTGTTGGCTTAGCTGCTTTTCTTGAGTATACACGTTTATGTCATTAATTACATTTATGTTCAGGAACACAGACTGTGTGTGTGTGTGTGTGTGTGTGTGTGTGTGTGTGTGTGTGTGTGTGTGGGGGGGGGGGGGGGGGTGTGTGGGGGGGGGGGGGATTAGGAGCTGCATGCATCATCTTTTCTGAATAGAATGTGGCATTGATCCATTAGTAAAATCTCATGATATTTGTGTTATATTTTAGTATTGAAGCATGTCTTTATTTTCTGTCCTCATTGCACCAGTGAACACTGTTTGGCCAGTAGGCACCCCTGCTGGTCTTCCTTGATGAGTTAGCTCATGAAAAAAAAAAGCTTGGTCTAGCTTTGACGTTACTGTCAAACACTGACGTCATTTTCAGACAGTGGTGGGGAAAGCTATCATGTAAGTTACGTCAGTTTTGGACAGCTTTGCTTGAACAATTTAACTTCTTTCTGAAATCCAATTAACATTTTCTGAAATACATTTAACCTTTTCTGAAATACAATTGACCAATCTGAAATACAATTCATCTTTTCTGAAATACATTTAACCTTATCTGAAACACATTTAACGCTTCTGAAATACAATTAACCATTTCTGAAATAACAAATCACGTTTCTGAAATACAATTAACCATTTCTGAATTACAAATAATGTTTCTGAAATGCATTTAACACTTTCTGAAATACATTTCACATATCTGAAATACAATTAACCATTTCTAAAATACATTTAACAGTTTCTGAAATACATGTGGAAATGGTGTAGAAGCCCCACTCTGTCAGTGCTGGTAGGTCTGTTTTCTTGTTGTTGTGAGATGATTTAAGTGGAAAAAAGAAGAAAAAAAAAAAACTGGTTCCAAAACTGCTTGGTTGACGCCTTTTCTTTTTCTTTTTTTTTTTTTTTTTTGAAAAGAAAGCTGGATCCCAAAACCGCTTGGTTGAGTCCTGTTCTTTTTTAAAAAAAGAAAGGGGGAAAAAAAGGATTCAGCTGAGCTTTTTTGAGATCCAGTTTTTTCCTTTTTTTCCCCCTTCTATTTATAGGTATACATATATATGTGTGCGTGTGTGTGTGTGTGGAAGAGAATTGTTAACCTGCACTTGTTTTCCCCCACTACTTGATTGTTCAGCATTATATATATATATCTATGAATATATATATGTATATGCATATATATATATACATACAGATATAGGATATATATATATATATCTCTCTCTCTCCAAAAGAAAAAAAGACACAAGAACAACAAGCTGTCGTGGTTATAAATGAAATTTTCGGCTTTATTTGCCTTCGTCAGCACATGACATCCTCCCTGAGTGCCAGCAGGTAAGGTAGTGAGAGAAGAGACGTAAAATATTTCAATATGACGTAATATAAAACAAATTACGTACTAGAATGATACGTAACTCGACAGACGTGTCAAGGTAGTAATTTGATGAATGAAAACTCTGTGTGTGTGTGTGTGTGCGCGCGCATGTGTGCGTGTGTGTGTGTGTGCGCGTGCGCGTGCGCACACACACACGCGCGCGTCCGTGCGTGTGTACGTGTGTGTGGGTGTGTGTGCGTGCATGTATGTGTGCGTGTGTGTGTGTGTGCGCGCGTGTGTGTTGTGCGCGTGCGCGTGCCAGCACGAGTGTATGCGCTTGTGTGTGTGTGTGTGTGTGTGTGTGTGTGTGTGTGTGTGTGTGTGTGTGTGTGTGAGCGAGCGCGTAGTCTTTAATTTAATGTCTGTTCACGTTATGTGGTCTAGACACACAAACAGAGAAGAACGCAGCAGCACTTAGAAATATATCAAGTAGCATCCAATAAAGATACAGCATCTGCGTATCTTACAGGTATGTAAAAATCGGACCCCGAGTCAATGCCATTGTCACATATTATTGAGGACTTACTTAAAAATTTCATCTAGGGAAGATTCAGCTAAAGCAAGTAAAGTCTTTTAAAAAAAAAAAAAAAAACGGTTCACATCTTAGTACTTTCTGCATATTTGATATCTTTTTCCCCACAGCTTTATTTTATGTCATTTGTAAATTTTGTTTTAAAACCATTAAGTTTAAGTCTGTGGATCAAAGAGGTCATTGACCTTACATGAAGTGTGCGTGTGTGTGCGTGCTTGCGTGCGTGCGTGCGTGTGTGTGTGTGTGTGTGTGTGTGTGTGTGTGTGTGTGTGTGTGTGTGTGTGTGTGTGTGTGTTGAGAGAGAGAGGGAGAGAGAGAGACAGAGACAGAGAGACAGTGAGATTGTTTTGTTTAATCATCCTCATAACTTTATAATATGTGTCAGTTTTCAGGATAGCCTCCCACCCCCCCACAATGCCCCCACTCCCTACACACAAGGGAGAAAAAAAAATTAATTAAAAAAAAAAAAAAAAAGGGGGGGTGTTTTAAAAATGTCGTTCTGGTCATCCAGGACGAGAGAGCAAATCAGGCTCCGCTACAAAATGATGGTGAAGCATATTGTTACAGGAGAAGTAATCATGCTTCGTGACAAAATGATGGCCAAATAATGTTACAGAAGTATTCGGCCTCCACAACAAAATGACAGTGAAAAAACATTTTGTTTCAGAGAAGTATTCAGGCTCTGCTGCAAAATGACGGAGAAAACATGTTGTTACAGGAGAAGTATCCACGATCCACAACAAATGATGGCGAAAACATGTTGTTACAGGAAAAATATTCTGAATCCACAACAAATGACAGCGAAAACATGTTCTTACATGAGAAGTATCCAGGCTCCACCACAAATGATGGAGAAAAACATGTTGTTACAGGAGGAGTGTTCAGAATCCACAGCAAATGATGGCAAAAACATGTTGCTACAGTAGTATCCGGGTTTCACAACAACATGATGGTGAAGACATGTTGTTAAAGGAAAATTATTCAGGTTCCACGACAAAATGATGGCGACGACATTTTGTTACATGAGAAGTATTTGGGCTCCACAACAAAATGATGGCGACGACATTTTGTTATAGAAGTATTTGGGCTCCACAAGAAAATGTTGGTGAAACATGCTGTTACAGAAGAAGTATTTGGGCTCCACAACAAAATGATGGCAAAAACATATTGTTATGGAAGAATTATTCGGGCTCCCCACTACAATGATGGGTAGAACATGTTGTTACAGGAGAAGTATTCAGGCTGTACAAGAACTGTTGACGACAATATGTTGTTACAGGAGAAATATTCGGGCTCCAGAACAAATGATGGCAAAAAACATGTTGTTACATGAGGTTCTGTAACAAATAATGGTGAAAACCTGTTTTTGCAAACACGTCTTCAGGCTCCGCAACAAATCGATGGTGAAAATATGTTGGTACAGGAGAAATAGTCAGGATCTTCAAGGTACTCTGGCTCCATAAAAAATGGTTGCTGGCGACGTGTTACTGTAGACTGTTCAAACCCAGTGGATGTAGTGTCTGCAATTTACTTATCCAGAATGCCTCCCGCTGCAGTCATTTTTTTTTTTTCAGAGTGCACTTTCTCTGTTGGTAGACATTTTAAGTTGGAGAGCGAGTGTTGTGGCCTGTTGAAGTGTGATGTGATGTGTGTGCCCCTGTTCTTATTTATGTTTGATCTGTGTTGGTAAAACCTTGTTTTGAGACTGTACTTTGTCTCTTCAACATATTGTGCATCAGTGCACATGTCGCAGAACAGCAGGTAGATGACATTGCTTGTTTTGCATGTCATTCTGTTGCGGAGCCTGAACAACTCTCCCGTTTTGGACGATGTGAACGAATTGGATTCCACAAGGTGGACCTGACACAACACACACTTCTCCTTCTCACATTTGTAGGATCCAGGACAGTCGTCAACAAGAACTGGTAGGCAACAGGGCATGAGCACAGTCCTCAAGGAGTGGCAGTTCCTTTCTGCCACTAAAGGAGGTTGAGGGACTGCTGTTTTCATCCTCTCGCTGTTGGTGATGAGGCTCTGATGTAGCTCTCGTGTCCAGGATCTCAATGGTGGGTTGTGTGTCACGATCAGAGGTGGGCGAGGTTCTGATACTTGTTTTGATTTGTACTGGAGTGCCTCTTGTCGGGGAATGCGTCGGACTTTTTCTGCTGCTGTTTGGACAATGTTTTGCTTGTAGCCACATGCCTGGAAGCGCTTGGACATTTCCCGGACCCTATCTTCAAACACAGCATTGTTTGAGCAGTCTCTTAAGCCTCAGGAACTGGCTGAATGGAATGCTCCCGTGTACATGTCCAGGATGACATGACTGGGGATTAAATATATATGTATGCATACATATATATATATATATATATATATATATATTTGTAAAATAGTATGGTAAAAGGAAGTTTTAAAATCATCAACAGATCTGTTTAGAGCGCTGGCTGTCCTCAGGATGGTGTTGGGTCGCTTACTGCCGGTGTTATATGGCCTAATGTCACTGTTTGCATGTGCGGATTGGCTGCACGTGTTGTTCGGTTTTTCAGGTTGTTTACAGTTCAGGGTGCGTTTGCTGACAACGATTTCCATTTGTGCCTGCAGTTGTTACTATTTCTGCTTTAGTATTTAGGGTTGCTAAGTATGGTTTGCATAGTATTAACCTTTTTTCTGTTGAACATAGGTTGCATCTTTTTGAAATGTTATTGTATGGTGATACCCTTTATGATTTTCCAGGATATGTTATAGTTTATTTTTTTGTCTTTAAGTCTCCAAATATATTTGCTCAGTTCTGTTTGGTTTTTGTATTTTACTTTGTTGAATGACTGTTTATGGTTTGCATATCTGGTTTTGAAGTGATTTTCAGTGATCCCTATGTATGTTTCTTTTTCATTTTCAGATGTCACAGTGGCTTGGTATACAATGTTGTTATAGAGGCATTTGTTGCTTAAGGGACACTGTTCTTTTGTAATACAATTGCAGGATTTCCTTTCTTCACCCTTCTTTGCTGTGTTGCTTTTCATTTTGTTGGATGAATCAGTTATATTTTTAAGGTTAGGCATGCATGAATGTGATAGTTTGATGGTGTTCTTGTTGAATATTTTGGACAATTTGTGTTCTTTTGGGAAGGATGCTGTCAGAATTTTAAAAAATTCTTTCCCTACGTTTGTTTTTACTCGTCCATCATATGGAGGGTTGTACCATGTGATTTTCCTTTTCCTGCTTTTTTTGTTTTTGTTCATGTTGTTATCTGGGTTGTATTGTAGTTGTAGCTGTGTAACCACTTTTTTGCAATGCCTCTTGGTATTCTGCTGCTGCGTTGTTGAATACTCTTTCATTATGTGACAGGTTAGATAATCTCTTGTTTATGCCATTGGGTATGGTTTTTAGTATAGATAGTGGGTGGTTGCTATTGATGTTTACATAAATGGGAGTGTCATTAGGTTTCTTGTATGGATTATATATGTAGTTGTTGAGGTCAAGTGTTATGTCTAAGTAGTTCACTACCTTTTTGTTTGCTTCGATGGTGATTTTTAGTTTATGGTTTAGGAAAATTTTGCATAGTTCTTTTTTCTTGTTTTCAATGGTTCTTGGATTGTTGTTTAGCGCGGCGAGGCCGTCGTCTCTGTATAGTCCGACTTGCTTTCCGAGTTGTTTTTGGATGTTGGATAGCATGAACAGTCCGACCAGTTCGCATGTTTCGGCACCGTCATACGATCCCATGGTCACATCAAATGTTGAGTTTCTGTTCGTTTTCTTGATCCATGTTTCATTTCTGTTGTAGAGTAAAGTTTTCTTGGTGTGGAGAAATGATTTCCATTTCTGACCCTGTTATGTCTGTGTGTTTATTAGCAAATTTCAGAGCTTTAGTGAGTAGCTCTTCATCTATGGATGGGTAGAAGTCTACTATGTCGAATGTGATGAATACTTGTGTTCTTCTGTTTGTTAAGATTTTTGAACCATTGGATAACTTCATATGTGTTCTTCCAGAGGTTGTATTCCGTGTTTGATTTTATGTTTTTTATGGCTTTTTCTAGGATTTCTTACTTATTTTGCCCAGTTCAGATTTAGATGGGTTTATTAGTCTACATGTTGGGTTGTTGTGGAAATTGGGTTTATGGTCTTTAAGAGTTATGAAGGCTCTTTTATTGCTGTTGTTTCTACTACCCTGTCACCTAGATCCATGTGGTGTATGAGTTCTTTTTCTTTTTTTCGGATGTTGTTGTGTATGGTTTTATCAGCTTTTTTGTAGTTTTTCTGAATGTTTTTATCAAGAAGTTGTGAGTACTCGTTTGGTTCCATTTTGTAGTAATTACTGGTTTTGTCAGCCTTCACGAATATTTTTTGTCATTTGTATTTGTTTTATCTCATTTTTAATGATGTTTGGAAATCGTTGTTTGATTTTTTGAACTCTATGTTGGCTATCATTCTTTTCATTTTATCCTCGAAAGATTTCATTTCATCTATGGCCGGTGGAGGCCATGATTTGATGATATGTGTTTTTGTCCTCTTTTTTTGCATTCGGGTTCAGGAAGAAAAACGCTTTCCATCTCATGTTTCGTACGAATTTTCAGTTTGTTCTATTAATCTTTTTAGTAGAATGCGGGGGTTGGAGAATGGTATATTTTTTGTTGATTGTCTAAAATTGATTTCCTCCATTTTGAAATTCATTAGGCCAAAGTGCTCAACTCGAGGAGCTATTATCAAGAATAGTACTAAAACGCCTAATAAAATTTTTAAAAGTGCTCAACCCCTTGGGGAGCAACATCTGTTAAAATAGTATGGTAAAAGGAAGTTTTAAAATCATCAACAGATCTGTTTCGAGCGCTGGCTCTCCTCAGGATGGTGTTGGGGGTCGCCTACTGCGGTGTTATATGGCCTAATGTCACTGTTTGCATGTGCGGATTGGCTGCACGTGTTGTTCGGTTTTTCAGGTTGTTTACAGTTCAGGGTGCGTTTGCTGACAACGTAGGCGTATTCTATATTAGGCGTATTCTTGATATATATATATATATATATATATATATATATATATATACAAAACATATATATATATACATACACACAAACATTGTGTGTCTACACACACACAAACACTCACACACACACACACACACACACACACACACACACACACACACACACACACACACACACACACACACACAGAGAGAGAGAGAGAGAGACTTACAGAGAGAGAGAGGGAGAGATCCTTCAAAATACGTTTTCAGACATTGACGACTGTCGGTCCGATCTGTGTGACAATGGAGGACACTGTCTGGATGGAATCAACTCTTACACCTGCCAGTGTTTGCCGGGATTCTCTGGACACCACTGTGAACAAGGTGACAGCAGTAGATAGGTTGTAGAGAGAGAGAGCGCCATGAAGTTGCCAAATTAGAAAAGATTGCTACAGACCATGAAAACGGTTTTGAAAAGTTGGAGAGAGAGAGACAGAGAGAGAGAGAGAGAGAGAGAGAGAGAGACAGTGTGTGTGTCTGCGTGTGAGTGTATGTATGTGTCTGTGTGTGTGTGCGTGAGCCCATGTGTGTGTGCGCGCACGCGCGCGCGAGTACATTTGTGTGTATGTGTGTGTGTGCATGCACAAGCATGTTTGTGTGTGTGTGTTTCAGTGAGTGTGTGTGTGTGTGTGCATGCACGAGCATGTTTGTGTATGTGTGTGTGTGTCAGTGAGAGTGTGTGTGTGTACATGCGGGAGCATATTTGTGTGTGTGTATGTGTGTGTGTGTGTGTATGTGTATGTGTGTGTGTGTGTGTGTGTGATCATTCCCAATCTATTTTCAGACATTGATGACTGTCAGTTTAATCCCTGTGAAAACGGCGCAGTCTGCCTGGATGGTGTCAACTCTTACATCTGCCAGTGTCTGCCAGGATTCTCTGGGCACCGCTGTGAACAAGGTAACTCTTTGAACGTGCATGCATGTGTCTTTTTAAGTCGACAAGAGCTCCTGGAGATTAAAAAAAAATGCTCACCGGGCTGGCTAAGGTCGAAACTGGGACGTAAAACGGTTGTAGGTCTGTGAGGACCAGGACACTCTGTAGAGACGGTTTGTTTTGCATGGTTTGATGAGTAATAGGAAACTGAATTGTTCAAATCGCATCCAGTCACAACCAGCAATCATCACACACACACACAATCACACACACACACACAAACACTCACACACACACACACACACACACACACACACACACACACGCACACACACGCACACACATATATACAAACTTATACACACACGCGCACATACATACACACGTGTACACACACACAGACACACACATACACATATATATATATATATATATATATATATATATATATATATATATATATATATATATATACCGTAAAATACCGAGTATAAGCCCATCCCTCATCTGCACAGTTTAAGGCCCAAAGAGGGGGATGGGCTTATACACGGTATTTACCCCTCTGCATGGAACTTTATTTACCATAAAAGGGAAACTATACGACATGTTACATCTAGAATGCTTTCTAATCCCATCCACGCACACGCACGCACACACACACACACATACAAACATGAGTATACAGCTATACAGAGAGCTAGACAGACACAGTGGTATAATGATTTCAGTTTATAATGGCTTTTTTTTTCAGGGATTGCCTGAAAAAGAATATGGGGAAAAAAAAAATGATTTATCTTTCATTTAAAAAAAGAGTCACTTGACCTTTTCTCTCTCAAGGATTGTCTGAACAAAAAATACTGTATGGGAAAAACAATGATTTCTCTTTCATAAAAAAGTAAAATCATTTGTCCTTTTCTGTTCATGGATTGTCTGAACTAAAAAATATATGGGCAAATCAATGACTTATCTCCAATTAAAAAAAAAAAAATTGAAAAGTCACTTTTCTAATCTAACTAACTCCTTTTCTTCTTTAGTCAGATTGCATGAATTGTCAGTGACCCTAGTCAAATCCAAAGAAGTCTTCTTCATCTTTTCTCCTCTCTTCCTCTTCTTCCTCCTCTTCCTCCTCCTGGTTATGAGCATTGTTGGCAGCGGGAAGGTGAACCCCCAATGTCCTCTGGAAACCTCTCCAGAGTCTCCAGGTCTGACGCTGTCCCAAGCTCTGCCCACCCAGCTGATGACGTCCTGTCGAGTTGGTTGCCTCAGATTGCCCGCAGCTGTCAGTGGACGGTCTTGTCTCATCCAGGTGACCCAGCTGCCACGCATGGCATCTTTGAAAGGCTTTGTTATGGTTACGTCCACTGATTGGCCGAGAGGGGTGCAGCCCCAGGAATGTACACCACATCCATGTTGCACTCTAGTAGGGCTTCCCTCACTTCTTGGGTGCGATGAGCCAGGCAGCTATCCAGTACCAACAATCACCGGTCATCTGCTGGGCCCAGGATTTGCCTGACCCACACAAACAGAGCCTCTCGAGTCATCCACCCATTTCCTCATGGCACAAACTCGATATGGCACCTGCAGCTGTTGAATGACGCGTGGAGAGATCAGGCCATTTCTTTCCTTGAAGATGATCGTTGCTGGGAACTTCGTCCCTTCTGCTGCAACAAACAAGGCTACAGTGAAGCCCCCCCGTTTTTCCGCTCATTGTCTTTGTTCTGACCCAACGACAACCTTTTCTGTCATTGGTCCTTTGAGGCAGCATATCAAATCTCACCATTGTTTGGTCCATATTCATGATGCAGTTCAAGGGATAGTGATGGCGTCTCCGCAGCATCAGTACAGCATGCCGGTAATTAAAGAGCAGATCCTGGAAATCCCCTGACACCTTCTGGCTGATGGAGGTGCTTCTTTGTGTTGATATGCCATGGCGCCTTTTCCAGCATTGAACCCACATGTCTGAAACAAACGAACCCATCCAGCTGCAAAGCACCTGCAAAAGACAGCAGAATCAATATAATCCGTTTCACGTGCCTTTACCAATCTGTGCAATGATTTGTAATGTTTTAAAAATACCACTGAACTTTTACTCACACACACACACACACACACACACACACACACACACACACACACACACACACACACACGCACACACATGCACACACACACACACTCACACACACACGCGCACACACAAAAACATGCATGCAACTTGCTAGAAACAGTATCGGAAAAGAAAGGCCTACCTTCTATTCCTAAAGCTCTGATTTGAGGTCTTTGTTGCGAACAACCCTTCCTTCTGCTCGTTCGTTCTTGATCCAAATATTCTGATGCAACACATTTACCAGGATGAATCTTCTGTTCCTTTTTTCCCCTGTTTGATTCTGTATCAAGACATGCCTCATTTCATTCCACTGCCGCACCTGTTTTCTATCAACTCCAAACTCTTTGGCAGTTGGTCACTTTCGGTGATCCAAAGTGTAAAAGGTTGACGTCATTACGGAATTATGATAACTCTCTCTTGGGCACACACACGTGCAGAGAGAGAATGTTTTAGGAGAGAGAGAGGGGGAAGAGAGAGAGAGAGAGGGATGGATGGGAGAGGGGGAGAGAGAGAGTTGCAAAACAAAAAAAACAAACAAAAAAAATTAAAGCTAAAGTGGGGGATGGGCTTATACAAGGTATTTCATCCTTCGCACCGTTTTAGCCTCAAAGTAGGGGGTGGGCTTATACTACGAGATGGGCTAATACTCGGTATTTTATACACACACACACACACACACACACACACACTGTGAGAGAGAGAGACTCACAGAGACAGAGAGATCCTTCAAAATACGTTTTCAGACATGGACGATTGTCAGTCCGATCCGTGTGACAATGGAGGATGCTGTCTGGATGGAATCAACTCTTACACCTGCCGGTGTTTGCCAGGTTTCTCTGGACACCACTGTGAACAAGGTGACGGCAGTAGATAGGTCATAGAGTCAGAGAGAGAGAATGGCCATGAAGTTGCCAAATGAGAAAAGATCGCTACAGCCAGTGAAAACGGTCTTGAAAAGTTGGGACAGAGAGAGAGCGTGCATGTGTGCGTGCGTGCACTTGCGCGTATGTCTGCGTGTGAGTGTGTGTTGTTGTTTACTCTGTTTAACGTCTGTTCATTTAAAATAATATTAGATGATGGGAAAGGGTGGAGGAAAAGGGGAGGGATGGGAGAGTGGGAAGGAGCTGACTGCATGTTATGCTTGATATGAACGTACGTGTGTATATGTTGGTACTTGCATGGATGTGTACAAGAGTTTAAGATATAACTATTGCATAGGGAAAATGGGTAAAAATGTTACATAATTACCAATCAATGAGGATCAAAGGTATGGACATATGAAAATCAATGATTGTGAGTGTATGTATATGACTGTGTGTGTGCACGTGCGCATGTGTGTGTGTGTGTGTGCGTGCGTGCGTGTGTGCATGCGTGCGTGTGTGTGCATGCACGAGCTTGTGTGTGTGTGTGTGTGTGTGTGTGTGTGTGTGTGTGTGTGTGTGTGTGTGTGTGTGATCATTCCCAATCTATTTGCAGACATTGATGACTGTCAGTTTAATCCCTGTGAAAACGGCGCAGTCTGCCTGGATGGTGTCAACTCTTACACCTGCCAGTGTCTGCTAGGATTCTCTGGGGGCCACTGTGAACACGGTATTTCTGTGTGTTTGTGTGTGTGCGTATGTGTGTTAAGTTGACGATAGGTCCTGGAGATTTAAAAAAAAAAAAGGTCTTATGGGTGGCTGAGGTCGAAACTGGGAGGTAAACTGTTATAGGTATGTGAGGACCAGGACACTCTGTAGAAACGGTTTGTTTTGTGTGGTTTGGTGCGTATGTGAGTAGTAGGAAGCTGAATTGTTGTTCAGATCGTGTTCAGTCAGCCAGCCAGCAATCAGTACTTAACGACCGATGGTGCATATTCTTACTCTTTTGATGATTTTTTTTTTGAAGAGTGATTTTTAGCTGCACCCCCCTTCTATGTGAATTCTACGTGATCTAAAACACTGCGCTGTCTCTCTCTCTCTTTCTCTCTCTCTCTCTGTCTCTCTCTCTCTTTTTTTCTTAGAGTTATTTGTTGGAGTTAATTCACTTGCATCCCAGTGGGAATTTTGAAATAATGAAATTCGGGTGTTATGAAAACCTGTTTTCAGACATTGACGACTGTCAGTCCGATCCATGTGGCAAGGGAGGCCACTGTAGTGATGGCGTCAACTCTTACACCTGTCAGTGTCTACCAGGATTTTCCGGGAAGCACTGTGAACAAGGTAGGTGACTTTGTGAAGGTCACAGAAACAGAGACCGAGAGAGAGAGGTTATAGTGGTCAAGTTTACAAAGTGCGAAGAAAAAAACAAAAAAATGCATACATGATCTTGAGAAATTGTGGAGAGAGAGAGAGGCAGGCAGACAGATTGAGCTGTAATTACAGAGAGAGAGAGAGAGAGGCATGGAGATGCAGGCAGACAGATTGAGCTGTAATTACAGAGAGAGAGAGAGAGGTGCGGAGAGGCAGGCAGACAGATTGAGCTGTAATTACAGAGAGAGAGAGAGAGAGGCATGCTTGTGTGCTGGTGTCACTCTGTGTGGAATCCCTCAAAATCTGTTTCCAGATATTGATGACTGTTGGAGCAGTCCCTGTGAAAATGGAGGACAGTGTCAGGATGGGATCAACTCTTACACATGTCAGTGTCCACCAGGATACACTGGACACCTCTGTGAACAAGGTAACGTGTACAGACACCATAGAGGCTACACCAGTTGGCTGTGAACAGATAGCAAGGCGCTGACATTTGCAAGTTTTTTTGTTTTTTTTTTTGTATTTTTACCTGATTTACAGTTTTTAAATGACCTGTTCAGCAGTGAGGTCTGTGTTGCTCTTTAGACTTTAAGCATCGACCCCAGATATAACAGTTGTATATAACCACAGAGAATTAGGGGGATGTTCTTCCGAACGAATGATACTTTATTTTACTTTATCTTTTCTCAATAATTCATTTTCTAATGGAGATATATATATATATATATATAGAGATAGAGAGAGAGAGAGAGAGAGAAGTAATGTAATGAAACTACAAAGAAAGGAATACAAAAAGGCATTATGTGTTTCTTAAGGAGTTGAGGAGAGAGGAGGAGAAAGAGGAAGGGGTAGGGAGGGAAGGAGAGAGAGAGACAGACAGGCAGACCGACAGACAGACTGACAGAGAGAGAGACGGAGAGACGGACAGACCGACAAAGAGACAGACAGACAGAGACAGACAGACCAACACAGAGAGAGACAGACAGACCGACAAAAAGACAGACAGAGACACAGAGAGACAGACAGACAGACAGAGATGGACAGACCGACAAAGACAGACAGACAGAGACAGACTGACAGAGAGAGAAACAGACAGACGTACAAAGAAGAGAGAGTTACCTCAAACTGTTTTCAGCTGTTGACGTGTGTCGATTCAATCCCTGTGACAATGGAGGACGCTGTCAGGGTGGACACAACTATTACACCTGTGTGTGTCTGCCCGGATTCACGGGACACCACTGTGAACAAGGTAACTGTGTGCAGGTCATGTAGTTAGAGAGACACAAAAATCGGCATGCTACAGAGGAAGATAAGGAGAATACCAAAAGCAAATATGTCTCTGTGAGCTGGAGTGAGAGAAGAAGAAAAGAGAGAGAGTGTGTGTGTGTGTGTGTGTGTGTGTACGTGCGTATTTCTGAAAGTCTGACCAGCGCGTTGGGCTAATGCGTAGGTCAGACATCTGTTAAATTGTAGCCACGAGACCGTCTTCTTAATTTCTCTCATCTTCGTTACTAATTCATTGATCCATCAGCTTTAAGTCATGCGCAGCATGGTCTCAAAACTTAGTGGATGTGGTGTAGCATATATGGACAAGTCCGCACGCAGTGACGCCTCCTTGATGAAACTGAAACTCTGTGTGTGTGTGTGTGTGTGTGTGTGTGTGTGTGTGTGTGTTGTTCTCTAGATTGGGGAGGGGAGCGTAGTTGACAGACTGGGGGCTCAGCTAAGTGAAATGTTGATGATTTGAACATTTACATGATCAAGGTGTTCTTTGCCATTGCATCTGTAAGGAGGAATTCTGCACTCCTTTGCATTCTTTTTTTGATGATGTAGGCTGCATCGCCCATAAATTTCTTGATCTTCCATGCTGGGCTTCTCAAACTTGTAGCGTTTGCACACAGTTTCTGGTGGCTGGCTTGAGTCTTAATGTCAAAGTCAGTTGCGGCAGTGTCATGGTCAGATATACCAGGGATGCTCAGTATGACGATGACAGAATCACACTCCTGTTCTTTGGTGTTGACTGATGTGATCAAGAAGAGGCCATCGTCATCTCTCACTGAGTCGACCCAGACAGAGAAAGAGAGAGACTTCGGACTCTGGCAAAGAGTTCATAGCAATTACTCCAGCAGAAAGTGAACACAGCAATACTTATATGTTTCATAGCAACGGTCCTGAAACAAAACATGTCCTTGTTAACACTTTCTCATATCACAGTCTCTTTACTTTCAGGCATTTTCACTTCGCATGCCTTAAACCCACCAACCACGATTTTTCATTGTCCATGAGGTCAAAAGATTAAGAAACATAGCACAGCACAGCAACAAACATACAGAGAATATTCTGGAATGTTCAAAGCTCATGACGTAGCAGAGCCTATCAAATGCTCAAAACCTTGTTAGAAGGATCTGAATGCATGGCCATGTTATTTAGTCGAGATCTTGGAACATTCAAGCAGGATCAGAAACCACAATGTGTCATCCAATCAAAATCTTGAATATTCAAGCAGGATCGGGAACCACGTGTTATCCAATCAAAATCTGGGAACATTCAAGCAGGATCAGAAACCACAATGTGTCATCCAATCAAAATCTTGGAACATTCAAGCAGGATCAGGAACCACAACGTGTCATCCAATAAGATTTCAGAACATTCAAGCAGGATCAGGAACCACAACGTGTCATTCAATCAAAATCTGGGAACATTCAAGCAGGATCAGAAACCACAACATGTCATCCAATCAAATCTTGGAACATTCGAGCAGGGTCAGGAGCCACGATGTGTTGTGGCCAATCAAAATGCCTGGAACATTCCAGAAACAATATCTGGAAGCTTCTTGCATCTTTGGCCCTATTCCAGGACCTTGAAGACTTCCTAAGTGAACACGAATTTTACATATGTTCCTTTAACTAAACTAAGGTCATGAAAAACCTAATACATCTAGACCGAAATCCGAGCGTAGTCTTGAATCAACAAGTCAAGTTGATCTCCTTATAACACCTCATTTAACTTAGACTCGGTGAGGGCGTAGTTGGATGCGAACACCAGATTGAGAGTACTTTGGTCGTAACGGGCAGTGCTTTGTGGAGATGGTAGCTAATGCCAACGGGGATTGCTTACCTTGCTGAACCTTCCTTGTGGAGATGGCTGAATGAGTGGACGAACGGGGAACAACTGAATATAAGTTCATCTTTTTGGGGTAGTCCAATGCAGTTACCTCAGTATAGCGTCTTAGGTGGGTCACAGGCTTGGTTAGTTATCAGCTGAAAAGTCATTTGGTTTACATTGAAGTTTCACAATAATTGGGTAGATGATGGAAGGGAGGAATAAATGAATGAATATCTTTTGAAGGCTGACCGGGACTGCTAGTTTGATGAATGAATATTTTGGAAGGCTGACCACGACTGCTAGTTTTATGAATGAATGGATATCTTGGAAGGTTCTGACTATGACAGCTAGTTTGATGAATGAATGGATATCTTGGAAGGTTGACCACGACTGCTAGTTTAATAAATAAATGAATATCTTGGAAGGCTGACCACGACTGCTAGTTTGATAAATGGATGAATGTCTTGGAAGGTTCTGACCATGACTGCTAGTTTGATGAATGAATGAATATCTTGGAAGGCTGATCACGACTGTTAGTTTGATGAATGAATGGATATCTTGGAAGGTTCTGACCACGACTGCTAGTTTGTTTTCAAACATTTTATTTCCTTCTTCAACATAAGCATTTGTTATATCCCATTATTAGTCATGATCCATTCACAATGATTTAAAATTAAAAAAATGTAGTTGTACATGTATCAGTAAGTGAATGGATTCAGTTGAAGAGGGTTTTTTTTAATATATACATCAGAGGAAGACAAATCAAAGCAAAAGGGACAAGGATGAAACAACAACAACATAGTATAACCCATACTTTATATGTATATATATATATATATATATATATATATATATATATTATATATATATATATAAATATATATTGGGAAAAAAAAAAAAAAAACAAACCAACCAGCCCAGACATCCACACACACACACACACACACACACACTCACACACACACTTACATGTATAGACATAGTATTCAGCAATGTAGCATATAAAACACATAGTTGGTCAAGAAATGGATATAGTCTGTCATTTTCTTCTTTAGTTTTACTACATAGGTCAGATCATTATGTATCATACACTCTCGCTCTCTCTCTCTTTTCTCTCACTCTAGAGAGCTCTCTCTTTTCCTGGTTCAATCTCTCACTTCCTTTCTTGAGTATAGTACCACATCTGTCTTTACACGATCAGTATTACACTTTGATTTGTAATGAGATTATTGATCATATTTGCTGAGTTTAAAAAAAAAAAAAAAAAAAAAAATCTTATCGAAACAAAGGCAAATACACAAACCATTTTTCATGTCTGTTTTTTCATTGATAGACGATGCACATTGCTCAGTCATATGTCTGTTTTTCAAAAGGGGCAGAAAGGCTCTGATATCTGATTTTACATTTTGTAGTTTGCATTTGTATATATAAAATTTTGCTAGTAGTATTATCAGATCTATTACTTGATCACTCTTTTCATTTGCTTTTGTTCCAAACATGATCAGTTCTTTATCCAGCAGAAAATTTTCAGCGTGTTGGCATTTGTCTCTTAGCAATAATTGAAATTGGGTCCAGAACTGTTGGACAACTTCACAATCATAAAGCATGTGAATTATCGACTGACGACTGCTAGTTTGATGAATGAATGAATATCTTGGAAGGCTGACCACAACTGCTAGTTTGATGGATGATTGAATATCTTGGAAGGTTCTGACCATGTCTGCTGGTTTGATGAATGAATGGATATCTTAGAAGGCTGACCACGACCGCTAATTTGATGAATGAATGGATATCTTGGAAGGCTGCTAATTTGACCACGACCACGACTGCTAATTTGATGAATGAATGGATATTTTGGAAGGCTGACCACGACTGCTAATTTGATGAATGAATGGATATCTTGGAAGGCTGACCACGATCGCTAATTTGATGAATGAATGGATATTTTGGAAGGCTGACCACGACCGCTAATTTGATGAATGAATGGATATTTTGGAAGGCTGACCACGACTGCTTTGATGGAAGGATATCTGACTGACCACGACCGCTAGTTGATGATGAATGATATCTGGATACGACTGCTGGTTTGAAGAATGCTGACCATGGAACTGACTGCTAGTTTGAAGTTGAGGATCACTTCAACAGCCAAGACTGCTGCAGAGTTTGTGGTTAAAAGTCAGAAAAAATGAAGGAAAGAGAGGAAGAAAAGACAGGAAAAGCGAACGTCGGAATGAATGAATAAATGAATGAGCTAAAGGAGAGATCACTGGATGTGATTGCTGTGTTGTGCACACAGGCTGTGAGGCTGGCCGTTATGGTCATCACTGCAGTGGACTGTGTGGTCGGTGTCAGGACAGTGACCAGTGTGACGTCATCACCGGTGACTGTCCCGCTGGCTGTGAAGATGGTTTTCATGGAACTCGCTGTGACAGTGAGTCTCTCTGCCTCTGTCTCTGTCTCTCTCTTTGTCTGTCTGTCACACACACAAAAGCAAACACACATTCTCTCTTTCTCTCTCTCTCTCTGTGTCTTACACACACATGCACACGCATACACACACACACACACATGCACACACGCAAACACACAGGCACATGCAAACACACACACACACGCAAACACACATTCTCCCTCTCTCTCTCTCTCTCTCTCTCTCATGCAAACATACACACACACATACACGTGCTCTCTCTCTCTCTCTCTCTCCTCTCTCTCTCACACAAACATACTCACACACACTTTCTTCTTCCCTTCCCATTCCTCCTCTTCGCTCACCCCCCCCCCCCCCCCCCTCTTTGTACATCAAAAATTATTATTACATCTCGAGCATCATCATCGTCTTTTGTACCTTGAATATCACCGTATCTTGTCACACCTTAAACATCTCTGTTATCTTTTCACAACTTACACCATCACTGTTATCATGTTACACTTTGATTGTCACTATCATCCTGTCACAACCTGAACCATTTCTGCATCTTGCCACACCTTGAACATCACTTTTTGTTAAGCTCAAACAGCACCATATTTTGTAACATTTACACATAACTATACCTTTGTTACACCTCAAACACCCAATTATTTCGATATACAGTGAAAGTCATCATACCTTGTTATACCTTGAACATCACCATGTATTGTTACATCTTGAACACCGACGTATCTTGTTACACCACAAATGTCACCAGGTCTTGTTACACTTTAAGCATCTCCATGCAGTGTTACACCCTGAATGTCAGCGTGTCTCGTCAAACCTTGGACATCGCAGATCTTGTGACATCTTGGCCATTACCATATCTTGTTACACCATGAACATCGACATCACTTGTTACACTATGGACGTCACCATCTATTGTCACACCTTAAACATTGCCACTATTTGGTTACACTCTGAACATCGTCATCATCTTGTTATACCTTGAACAACACCATATTGTGTTACACCCCAGACATTACCATATCTTACTGCACAATAAATATCACCATATCTTGTTACACCTTGAGCCTCACTTTATCGTGTTACATCTCGAACATCATCATGTCTTATTACACTTTTAACATCACCATAATTATCTCATGACACCTTGCACATCACCATGTATTGTTACATGCTGAACATCATATATTTTTTTATACCTTGACCTTGAACACCATATCGTGTTACATCTTGAACATCATCATACCTTTTTCACGCTTTTAACATCACTGTATCTTGTTACACCTTGAACATCTACATATCTTGTTAGAATATGAACATCAACTATCTTGTTTTTTTTAACATCATCATGTATCTCTACACCTTGAACTCCTCCTGATCTTCTTGCCCGTTGAACATGACAATATCTTGTTCTTAAGTCTGCTTCCCTGTTCCTTTACGATACAAATGAGCAAGGGGCGCTCAAACATTACGCAGTGACCCGAAACCGTATTGGGATTTACTAATAAAACCTGCTTTGGGGTTATTTTGTAGCAAGAAAGTAGAAGTAGGTGGAACCTTGTTTTTTTGGTGGTTGTTGGTTGGTTGTGGGTTTTTTTTTTTTTTTTTTTTTTTTTTTGGTGGTGCTTTTGTTTACCTGTGTGTTTGACGAGGAAGTAAAGTGCCTTCATAAATGTGTAGTGTGTATTGATTATTAAAATGAAAATGTATCACATTAGTCACAGTTCACTATATTGACATTTATTTTCATGTAATCAAATGAATATAATTCCGCGATATGGAGAGAGAGAGGGAGAGAGCAGGCAAGCAGGCAGGCAGACAGGCAGGCAGTGTATGAATGTATGTATGTATGTACGTGTCTGTTAGTGTTACACAAGAAAACATAATAGATGAATCCTGAGTGAACATCATGTGCTTTTGTCATTACACAGATGCAGACGACTTCACCAAACTCTACATAGTGGTGGGCGTTGCAGCAATGGTGATTGCATTAGTGATTGTTGTTTCCGTTCTGGTGTATAGGTATGTATGTGTGTGTGTGTGTTATAAGGAGAGAGAGAGAGAGAGCAAAAAGCATGAATAGCAGCAACAGCAATAATACTGTTGCAGTTGATGATGATGATGACAGTGGGGGAAAAACCAGCAATATCAAAGCAGGATGCAAAACCTGTGTGCCGTAACGCAATAGAGTTGAATTTGTTGTTGTTGTTTTCACCCATAACCATTTTATCGGTATGAACCAAGTCATAGTTTTCAATTTGACGCCATATACTCTACTACATCAGACAGTAGCATTCTACAGCAGGCAGTTAGCTCTGAAGGCCAAATTTTTGTGTGGGTAATGCAGTAACAAGACACCCACCCTGCTTCTGTCTTAGACAGAAAGCCGGTGCAAACTTCCTGTTCCTCATTCAGCTACGGCCTTCCACCACAAAAGGACAGGTTTTCTTGCTCTGTCTCGCCTGTCTTCTGTTTTTTAGCAGATTGCTCGTGTATTCCTTTTTGCTTGTTCTGTTGTGGCTTGTACTAACCCTTGTTGATCACAGCTGTTCAAGGTTGCGATTGCTAGCGTGTCACGTTGTCTTTTCATACTTGATGTTCGATCGATCAACCCTCCTTCGCCATGTGCTTCGCCATTTTGTCTTGACTTTGTGTTGGTATACTCCGTGTTTGTTACATCCACCACAGCCGAAGATGGTGAAGGTGAACGAACCTTTCCGTTGTCTCTCTCTGCCCCGGAGGCCCAGTATTCTGATCCCATGGAACAAACCGTGCTTCCCTCAGGGGAAGAACGTACAGCCAACCTGGAGGGGGGTCAAACGCAGGGGACGTTTGACCATGACCACCATCATGCCTCCTCCTCTAATAGGCTGGCGGAGTTACGCTCACAGCGTTTGTGTAGGAAGGGACAAACTGCACAGGCTACAGATAAAACAAAAAATGAAAAAATAATCAGAAAGACAAGGGGAAAGCGCCATGTAAACGCACGTGGTTTTCTCTCTCCTACCTCGCTCTCCTTCCCCTTCCCGCTCGCGCTCTCTTCATTTCCGCTCACCCCCAACGCCCCCCTCCCCCCTGTTTGCCATCTTTGCAGCGTCAGTCCAGCTTGCCGTATACTTCACAACTGCTTATGGAGACAAACAAGGGAGAGGGTGGCCGGCGCAATGACTCAGCACTTGGCCACTCTCTCTCTCTCTCGCTATCATGCTGAGTCACGCAAACCAGCAATACCCGGATAATTTTCAGCATGCTGGCTTCATGACCGGCACGAGTGACATGTTCGCCTCGGGATCGGCACATGTCACTCGCCCACATGAGACTCAGGTTATCAGCTATCCCCCCACTGATAGCACTCAGTCTCATGGTGCTCCCCTCTATAGCACACGGGTGCAGCCACCACTTGTGTACTCTGAGCGCCCTTTTTCCGGTGGCAGGGTGGAACCCTTTCCCTGGCAGGACCAAACTGGGCAAAACCGTGGGTCTGACGTGCGGATCCGACACATCCGGACCTGTGTGAGCCAGACCCACGCCGATCGATTCACCCCGATCAACTGGCGAACTATCCCCAAGGGGCACAGGACGTTGGGGATCGGATTTATTCTGTTCCCCACTTGGGCAACGTCCACGGTCCCATTCCTCCGGGGGTAGGATCACCAGTGGGACATCGGGTAACCTACCTGGTCCGTAATGGCGTGATCCGGATACTGGTAAGGGTGATCTTTGATCCCCCCACCACTCCGGTTACGGACATGAAGGGGGTTTGGCTAGCACTCACTCCACCGCTCCCCCTAGGCAACCTGGGACTACTCTCTCTCTCGACCATGGTTCCTGCACGGACTGCACTCGGGATGTGCATGCGGCGGTGCACTCTCTGGGGGGGGAGGGGGGGAGTGGCGGTGCAGCAAGCCCATCAGCTTCCCAAACCCCCCCCCCCCCACCCCCCAGTGCTTCAGGTTACCTGGGCCCCCATGGAAGTTCTGCCCCTGGGCCGCCACAGCCCACTTTCCTCCATGGGGACTGGTGGCTCTATGCCCCTCTGACGGACCAGTGGCTTGATGCGGACACTCATCGGCTCTCCGGGTTGTCTGTGGCATCCAGTTTCCCTTTGCTGGTTTGACCTTGGTCCGCCTCCCTCTTGGGTGCTGTCTGATCGGTACGACAGACATTCCCCTCGCTTGTCTGTCACCGATCATGGAGCTACCACAGACCCGCCCTCACCTCTCTGGTCGACCTCTTGGCTAGGGCAGGACTCCTACGCACTCCTTTCATTGCCTCCTCCAGTTGACCCACCTCTCAACCTCCCCAGGACAACTTCCCTCCCGCTTTTGAGGACAGTGTGGAAGAGCAATTCTCACCTTCTAGTGACTTCGCAGCCATTCAACAATGGTGCCCCAACCTCTTCTCGAGGGAGACCCTCCCTTTGGACCAAATCATTCTCCGTGTCACGCTTTGCTCCGGCCGCCCCGCCAAAGCATACACCCCCCAAACTTATCACACATCAAATTCTATCTTCCATATGGGAGTGTCCAGCAACTTTGTCCCGGGTGTGCAGGTCGTCCCTCCTCCAGGGAAGGATTCACTTTCCGCTCCGGGGGCAGCCCCTGTGGGCACCTTCCTCAGGACTCCCCGGCAGCCCTGCAATCCCTCCCTCTTTGATAAGGACAACCCTGCGGCCAGGGAACTTAACATTTTCCCATCTGACCGCTGGTCGATCCCCAACTCGACCCCTCCCTCTGCGGCATCTATTCTGCTTAAATCACTGGCAGAATGGGATTGCACCGCCAGATTCAGCATCCAACACGTTTCGGCAAGTCACATCTTCTTTTACCTGCTCACTCAACGTGCTGCTGAAATTTGGCCTGAGGAGGACGACTCAGCCTATGTGTCATCTGACGCACCTGCCTCTGACACACAACATGAGACTGACATACGGTTCTTTCGGAAACCGATGATGCTGATCTTGTTAAAAGGATATTTCATCATCTTTCAGCTGCGGCGGACAGTGTAGCCAAGAACCATTACAACTGTGTGCTTGCATACAGAGATGCTTTCCTTCAGAAAGCTAAACTCCCCCCAAGCAAAAAGCGGCCCTCCGGTGTATTCCGGGACAAAACCATTCGCTCTTTGGCGATTAAGCTGCTGCATTCATCACACACACTGCTGAACAAAATAAAGAGGCAGCTTCCTACACGGCTGGTCCGACGCCCCCACATCTATTCCGACCCCCCCCGCCCCTTTAAACGTCCCCCCTCAGCCACTCCCTCCAGAGCCCCACACCATAAACAGAAGCCTGCCTCCACTGGCACCATTCGCCCTGTGGAGCACACATCCACCCTCGCTCAACCAAACAAGAACCCACGGAATACAAATCTTTGGCTTGGCCGACAGAAAAGCCCCCACGGAAATGACAAGAGGTCATTCCGCTGGTCCCCCTTGCCCCACCTCGGGGGACCTTGCACAGGGAGAACACAGACCGTTACCGTCGCCCACAATGCAGAACGGCATGGGACATCACAGAACCCCCTCGTCACCTCCGGTTTGGGGCCTCTCCTCCTGCGTCCTTTCGCCCCCTCTGGCCGCCAGTCTCTCCACACATGCCCACCAGTGGTGACGGATGGTCTCAACCCATGGATAGTAGCTGTCTGAGAGGAGGGGTACCATCTACCCTGAGTCTCCGAACGCCCTCCCCTTGTGCGCTTTCCCCCCCCCCCCCAGCCAGCCTTCTCCCGCCCAAGTGGTTGCACTCCAGGAGGAAATCTCAGAACTTCTCCTCAAAGGGGCCATCATGGAATTAACCAACCCACTCTTGGGTTCTGCTTCCACCTGTTCGTCATTCCCAAGACATCAGGGGGGTGGAGGCCCATACTCGACCTCTCACCCCTCAACAAGCACCTCAAGACGGCAAAGTTCAAGACGGACACTCAGTCCCAGATCAGAGACTCTATCCACCACCGGGACTGGGCCACCTTGATCGATCTCAAGGATGCCTATTTCCAGATTCTCATCCATTCAGTGTACAGATGCTACCTTCAGTTTGTCTGGCAGGATTGGGTGTTCCAGTTCAAGGTGCTCCCCTTCGGCCTCTCACTCGCACCCTTCCTTTTCACAAAGGTGGTCAAGGAGATGGCCTCAATAGCCAGACAGGACGGCATCCGCCTCCTTGTCTACCTCGACGACTGGCTTATCCTGGCACCTTCTGAAGCCTGTCCCAAGCCCACACCACCCCAACTCCTACATCTCTGTTCCAAACAAGGGTTTGTCACCAACACGAATAAATGCGAACTCACCCCCAGTCAGCGCGGTTCTCCTTCCTGGGCATGATATTTGATTCCCGCACCATGATGGTCGCCCCCCCACCAACGAGAGGTCCACACACACATCTCGGACCTCATCTCTCACCTGTGCCTGTCCACCCACACCTCGGCCAGAACCCTGACTTCTCTCCTGGGGATGGTGGAGTCTTTGATCACCATCATTCCCCTGGGCAGGGTCCTCAAACGGCAACTCCAGCGGGAGTTCCAGTCACGGTGGTTCCAGCCTTCCGGATGCTGGGACCAGTCCATCCCCTGGGTCTATGTTTTTCACTGGGCCACGGACAAGTGGCTGGACTCCCCGGCTTGGACCTCCAGAGTTCCCATTTCCCGTCCCATCCAGCCCCTGGAACTCAACATGGACGCATCCAACATGGGCTGGGGCGGCTACATGGACCACCTTTATGCCTCCAGTTTGTGGGACCCCAGGACGGCTCAAATGCACATCAACATCTTGGAACTGGAGGCAGTCAGACTTGCTCTCTTCCAATTCCAACCCCATGACACACACCGACACATTCTCCTCTTCACGGGCAACACTACGGTAGCCTGTTATATAAACAAGGGGGGGGGCATGCTCCGTCAAACTCTCTCTACGAGCAGAAGCCCTCCTTCGCTGGTGCCAGTCGCTGGGAATCTCCCTCTGCGTGAGACACATAGCAGGAGCTCACAATGTTCTGGCAGACTCTCAGTCGGTCCAATCCCTCCTGCACACAGAATGGACTCTCATCAGCCACATCCTACACACTGTATGAACCCATTGGTTCACCCCGATGATAGATCTCTTTGCCACCCGGTTCAACCACCGTCTCCCGGTCTTTGTCTCACCAGTCCCCGACCCTCATGCGCACGCGATCAACGCTCTCTCCCTCCTACCCTGGATGGGTCTCATAGTCTACGTCTTCCCTCCATTCCCTATCCTCCACAGAGTGATCAGGAAAGCAAGACTGGAGAAACCTAGACTCATTCTGATCGCCCTATGGTGGCCGACTCAGTCGTGGTTTCCAGACCTCAGGTCTCTTTCACATGTTCCCCTGTTCCCTCTGGCTCCATGCTGGGATGCTGAGACAACCATGCTCGAGTCGCACCCACTCAAACCCACAGATGCTCTGCCTACATGCTTGACTCCTGTGCAAACCCAACTGCGAACATCTGCCCCCCCCCCCCCCCCCCCCCCAAAAAAAAGAAAGATCCCAGTCCGTCCTAGACAGGCTCGCTGTTGGAGGCGCCTTGCAGGACCTTCGGGACTTAGCGACGGCCTCTCGCAGATCCAGCTCAGAGTCCCTCTACGACTGCCGCTGGGTAAGATGGGTTACCTGGTGTTCAGATAACTCCATCCCGCATGAACACCCATCCAATATTCAATTGGGCTATTTCCTATTTCACCTTTCCACGGTGAAAAAATTATCGGCTAGCTCTATCCGCGGCTACAGGTCCGCCATCTGTACCACCATTCGTCAACTCGAGGGGCCTCCTTTTGCCACGACTTCCTGCTCAGGGAGATCTGTAGGGGCGCGGCCTTATGCGAGGCCCATCCCCTAGACGTGTCCCACTTTGGGATCTCTTCGTCGTCCTCAACGTACTCAGGAAGCTGCCGTTCGAGCCTTTAGCCTCCATCCCCTTTGACCTTCTCTCTTTCAAAACCACCTTCTGCTCGCTGGCTAGTGAGATCCATGCCCTCAGCAGCGTGACCTCAAGGACATCGCCTTCCATAGGGACGTCTCTGTCTCCCTCCAGTTTCTCCCAGAGTTCCTCACTAAAAACCAAGAACCGTGCACAGCCTCTTCCTCCCTTGTCATCAGATCACTCTCCGATATCCTCGGAAGAAGAAGAAAGGGGGGGGGGGGGGGGGGGGGGGACTTGTGCCCTTCCAGGTGCCTAAGATACTACTGGGAACGAACACGACCTAGGCGCTCCTCCCAGAGGCGTCTCCTCATATCCATCAATCTGAACAACTCCAAAGACATCTCTGCGGGCACCATCTCCAGGTGGCTCTCAAACACGGTTAAGACTGCATACGCACAAGCACATAAAGACTGTCGGTCTTATCTCCCTGGACACATGAGGTTAGAGCCCTTGCCACTTCCACAGCCTTCCAACACTCAGTACCCTTACGCCACCTTCTGGAGGCAGCCTACTGGCGTTCGGAGAACCCCTTCATAAACTTCTACTTGAGGGATATCCGCATGACCAGGGCTGATGGTTCCAAAGGGATTTCTTTTGTTGCGGCTAACACAGCCATCTCTATCCCGACTTCTACCCCCAAGAACCATTAGGGCACTCTACCCTCCCTCAATTCCTTTAAATTCTGCTACTGTCTGACATGGTAGAGTATATGACGCCAAAATGGGGAGTTTTAATCATACTCCCTGTTTGGCTTGTTAAGTACACCTACCATGTCAGACTCTAATGCCTGCCCATCCTTCCCCTCTAGCGCTATAGTCCTCAGGGGTTTACCTTGCGCTTATGCTTCACTGAATGAGGAACAGGAAGTTTGCACTGGCTTTCTGTCTAAGACAGACGTAGGGTGAGTGTCTTGTTACTGCGTTAGCCACACAAAAATTCAGCCTTCAGAGCTAACTAACTGCCATAGAATGCTACTGTCTGACATGGTAGGTATACTAGCCAAACAGGGAGTATGATAAACACTCTCCATATTTGTCCATCTCCACACATTAAACCCCCCCCCCCCCCCCTCCAAAAAAAAAAAACAAAAAAAAAAAAAACCAGCTCTGCAAAAGTCGAAGAAAACTGGCCCAACTGCAATCAAAATATCTCGGAGAAAAACCAGCCAGCCAGAAAATCTATATGAATTTGTCAGATGGTCGTGTGATGTATTCTTTATTTCATGTGATTTTTCATACTTTCAGATTTGAAAAAAAAATCAGTCAGTCTGTGTTTTCTTTCAATCGCTTTGATTAGTTTAAACCGAGATGAATTGTATTAAGTAGCTGTGAGAGGGATGGTTGACTGGTTGAATGGCTGTTATTTGGTGTGTTAGCTTTCTAGTTACCATTATTGTATTGAATGGCTAGACCAATCTGACCTGTATGTGTGTGTTTGCAAAATGTGCAAGTGTTTTCTCGGTGTTACTGTTTTTTTTTTTTTTTTTTTTCATTTATCACTTTTTTTTTTCAGCTTCTATGTGAGGTATTGAATTGTGATTCCAAATCTCATCGTGCTCTGTAGATACACGCTAAAGAGATTTCGTTCAGTACCAATGACAATGCAGATAGACACATAGACTGTTCTTCCTTTTTTCTCTCTCCTTTCTTCCTTTCTTTCTTTCTTTCTTTCTTTCTTTCTGTTCCTTGTTTCTTCTTGTCTTTCTCCCTTCCCCCCTGATTCCTTTCTTTTCTTTTTGCTTTCTTCCCGTTTTGTTTTCTCTGTCTTCTTGCCTTTCTTTATTTCTTCTCCACCTCTCTCTCTCTCTCTTCTGTCTGTCTGTCTGTCTCTCTCTCCAGGCCTTCCTTTCCTCTTCTTTATTGGATCTGTTAGGGTGGTTGTCTCGTAGTGTACGCTGACTGTTTCATGGCATACCAATGGCTTTTGTCCCGTGGTGGGGGAACAGGTCAAGAAGAGCTGGCCACGTCTCCAGGACAGGAGGGGACAGGACTGAGTATCTGGACCTGGAAGGTTGGTTGTGTGTCTGCCCATGGTCCTCCATCTCATGTCTATCGTGCTTGTGAAGAATTGGCCTTGTCTGTGGTTCTGAACTGCGAACACATTGGTGATGAGATGATGATGTGATGGAGGAGAATGGTGCTGGTGATGATAATATTGATGATGATAGTTGTAATAATCAGAATTACAACATCGACAATTATGTGGTGGTGGTACAATTCAAAACCATCGAGTTTTAATGAAGGTAGGCCTTTGGCTGCTCTGGGAAAGCAGCTCTGGCATTGTCATTTCAGAAGATGGCTGAAGGTGTGAGCTGCTGGAAGTCGTTGCATGTGTGCCTGTGTGTGTGTGTATAAGTGTGCAAGTACCACTTCAACAAAACACTTGATCTTACTAACACAGTGCAGTGAAGAGGGAGAAATACAAGGAGGGCCAGGAGGGGAGGGGATAGATGAGGATGCAGTGCTGGAGAGTGGGGAGCAACTACACGAAATATATCATACAGCAAAATGTGCTGACTGTTCTTTCTGCAGAAGCAGGCACACAAGACCGCTTCCCAGAGCAGGAGATGGACAGTAATCGACCAACATTGCCTGGGGAAGAAGAAGGCGTTTACAGTGAGATCACCAGCAGTACTGGCTTCCCCAGTGCTGGTGCCAGAGCCAAAGTGTCTCGGCTTCAACCTCAGCACTGCCATCAAGAGAAGACAGGGGAGAAGGCAGCTGCCATGTCACAGGACCCAGCCATCATACCTGATAAGGGACCCCCCCAACAGAACCCTTTAAAGGCAGTTTATGGGCAGAGAAACCCAGCCCATGTCCCGGATGCCTACACTTGTCTCACCTCTGACAGTGCAGCCTCACTGGTACCATCACCTCCCCTGCAGAAAATGTCCAGGCATGGACCAGAAGGCCCCACAGAGGAAGCAGCCCAAGCCCTCATTCCCTCCTTTGAGTTGGCTTCCATCTTTGCTTCTCACCCGGCTGAGCGTCTGGATGCCGACAACACTTCGGGTGAAGTCCAGGTCCCCACTCGTACTCTGGCCAGCTATGACAGATCCGGGATTTACAAGAATACAACAGAAGATGCACAGCCTTACAAGAATCTGTAGTTTCCTCTCATTACATGCATGAAAATGATTCAGATGCACCTGTTGTAATGGGCATCATAGATGGAAATTTATCTGTGCAGTTATACTGCCTTATATTTTCCTGTGCAGTTAATCTGGCTTATTATTTTCCTGTGCAGTTATGCTGGCTTATGTTTTTCTGTGCAGTTATGCTGGCTCTCTATTCCTTGACATGACAAAATGCCAAGTCGGTTCAGTTTTTTTTTTTTTTTTTTTGCTTTCTTTTTAGAACCTTAGATGTATTTTTTAGCAACTCATATAGAAGGGTCACCACCAGTGACTGTAGCTCTGTCTTCAGTGGGAAGCTGAAGAAACTGTATCTCCATGCAATACGGAGTCTTGTCAAGACAGACATTCCCGGGCTGAACCTCAGTTGAACTCATTTGTTGAGCTGCGATTCTTGTTCGAAATGACCTAAGATTCCTTCAGTGGACTGCTGCTTCTAGTGTCTGTCTGTTCACCATGATATGGATTGCTGTTTCTGTCTCTTGTTTTGTTTTTCTCAGAGCTGACTTCCATTCTGTGTATTCTTGATGTTTTCTCCCAGTCTAGAGGTGTGTTTCAGGGGGTCTGCTTCGTTGTTTTCAATTAGATGGATGTCAGCAGCAAAACGTAGATTGAAGAAAGAGTAGCTACACGTCAGTGGATAGTGAGATATTGAAATCTGAAATGTTTCTGGCATCAGAATTATTCTACAGGGAATGGTCAAACAGAACGGACACACACAGGAAGCTTTGGTGTATTTCTGTTGTCAAGTCTTTGAGACTGTTATTTGGGAGCTGCTTGTGTGTCTTTTATACAGAAGCTATTGACTTGAACAGGGTTATACTAGGCTCAACATAACTTGCATCAAACATTTATGCAGTACAGTAAGTTTTGTGAAGGCGTTTGGAGCAGTAGGAGAGATCACGTTAGTGTTGATCATGCTCATCTTGTATATAAATGCACAGTGTGCTGTGCTCTGTTGTGTTATGCTCCTTCTTTAGCCTGAATCCCGCCAGCTCTTCAGCCCAAAATTCCTCTATCCTACCTTAAGTTCTGTTCATCTAAACGATCTCCTTCTTCATATTTGTGTGTGATGATACCACGATTTATAAAAGCAGGTCTAACTTTCGTTCTATGTATACCTCATTATAAAAATCTTTTGACATCTTAAGCGAACAGTGCAGAGTGAATCATATGTCACCAAACTTCAGTAAGACTAAAATCATGCTCATTACAACCTATGAAAGAAGGCAAAATATAAAATGGTTCCGTTTTCACTTTCTTAACAGAATAGGAGTTGAAATTGCAGAAATTGAAGAAGTAGACAATCACCGTGTTCTAGGCATAATAATTGACTACAATCTTTCATGGACTGCTCACATCTAAACAGTATCCAGACAAATATATATATATATATATAGAGAGAGAGAGAGATATACATACATGCATACATCATTCATGCAGGATTAAGCACTTTATGAACTTTCATGCCAGAAATTTGCTTCTGAACGCGTGCACACTCTCTTCAAGCAATTGCCAGTCGACATTATTTGAGCAAGCGCGAATTCAGTGAAACCTTTAATCAGCATCTATAAATGTGCCCTTAAAGCAGTTCTCCTGAAGTCCTCAAGCCTTACAGAATTGGATTAAATTCAGACTAGAGTTCTACCATTAAAGGATATGTGTGCTGTCAATAAAGGAATGTTCACACTCAAAAAATGTATCTTGATTAGCTCCCCCCCCACCCCCATCCCGCCCCATCCCCAAACTGTTCAATCCAAATCGAACATGAGTTCCAGAAATTCTGCAATACCCCATGTTCCCATTCTTAGAAATGGCCTGTTTAAAGCAAGTCTTTGATGCTCTGGTCCTCTCTCAGGAATTCACTCCCACCTGAGCTTAAGCGTCATGGAAGCTCAGAATCTTACGGAGGAAAATACTTGACATATTTTGCACTCTGTCGTTAATATAACCCATACCTGTCCACATGTATGCCATGACTACTAGGTCATCACCAGCATACAGTTTACTTTCTTTCCCAAAGCGATCGTTGCTGTTTACAAATGCTACTGTTTCAAAACTATTTGCTACTGTTAATATTTGGACATGCTATGTCCATGCATGCAAACGTCAATAAGTAAAAGATTTATTATGTAAAGGATTTATAAAACTCACACAGTGTATGTGTGTGAGCCAGTGTACTGCTCACATATTCATATGTACTTGTTGATGGTAGGAGCGTGGAAGGGTGGAAGAGGGGGTATGGATAATGGTGTTGTTTGTTTTTTCTTGGTTTGTTTCTTTCCTTTCTTCTTTTTTCATTTTTCTTTTGTGTGTGTGTGTGGTTTTTTTTTTTTTTTCTTTCTTTCTTTCTTTGCCTTTTCCATACTGTTTGAATCTCTCTCTCTCCCTCTCTCTCTCTCTCTCTCTCTGCCCTCAACAACATTATTTTTACCTCCTATTCCACACAGCATTGAAAACCAGTCTTGAAATATAAACGAGAATTTTGAATATATGTATATATACTGGTGTACATGCACCTGGATGCCTAATAATTCACCGTTCATTGAATCACTGTTTATTGAATCACTTATTTTGTATGTTTTGTCACTGTTCAGTTCTCCTCTGGCTATGCCGATGATTCTGATTTGGTGACTGATGTTTCTCGTGTCATATTTCCAGGTAGTAATATTACATATTATTGTGTGTGTGTGTGTGTGTATGTGTGTGTGTGTGTGTGTGTGTGTGTGTGTGTGTGTGTGTGTGTGTGTGTGTGTGTGTGACAAGACGCTTTCAGTGTGTGTGAATGTTTTCTTTAATGATGATGTTAATTATCACTGTTCTCCTTATAATCAGTTCTATATTGTGCGCTGGTGTTCTGTTTTAATAACCTAGTCCTGCAGGACAATGGCCAGACGGAAAAAAATGTACTTACTTGCTCATCTGTTTCATTTGAGAATAAAGATTATCAATCAATCAGTCAGACTCTTCCAGCCTTGTTGACTATCTCTTACTGTGTCTATTTTGTATTTTTCATTACGGTTGGACTCTTGCATGCTTTTACCATAATATATTTAGTGTTTGAGACACGTCTGGGTTTATGTGTGTACCAATGTTCTTTGTGCTGGCATTCTCGTTCTCTTACGTTTACTTCTTGTAACACTGAAGGACACACTTGAATCAACAAGTTAAGTCTTCAGTACTTACAAATGAGTGTATGTGGTAGTGTGTTTCTGGTAGTGTGAAGCGCCAAGTGTGCTGGCGAAGAGTCTTTGTGTGTGGTTGTTACCTCTTGCTTTCAGCCTACACCCCTGGCTTAGTGGCTACCACCTCTGTAAAACAGCACTGTGAAAAAAGAGCCAACTGCATAAGCCTCTCCTGCCAGTACATAGCCCTATGTAGTGCCTCAGCATGGCAATGCACGTCCACTGGGTACCTTGCAGCCCCAGACCAAACTAAAGGGGGCTTGAAGGAGGTTGGCTCCTAACATGCAATGTGCAGGCCCACCAGCGTGTGGACATGCCCTGGTGTTCATGAACCAAACCCACAGCCATGGGCAAATAGCAGGCAGAGAAAGCTCTTCAGCCTTTGTCGGCCATCCTTCTAGGAGATAGATACTCCGAACAACAA
>JADBJO010008684.1:0-10000 GCA_016801955.1 Conus betulinus
AACTGAAAACGGTCATCGGTTCGTTTATCCAGTCCTGTACTAAGCTTCCTACATGAGGATACAAGTGACAGTCTTTTGTAGCTCTACCTATACGAATTTGCAACCATATCACAGTAATCCTGGTGATTGGATTGTTTGTTGATTGCACAAACATGGTCATCTAAGCTCAGGCGGAATTGGTGAGTAAGACAATTCAGGCTGTGTTAACATATCGGAGCCCAGTCTGTCGTAATTAGCCGTTAATCTGGCTTCAGAATTAATCTCTAGCCAGCTGCACAAAAACACTGAAAGTTATTCGCCAATGGTTGTGTTTAAAATGTAATAGCAATATCTCGATCTTAGTTCTGGCACTTGGTAATATTGATATCCAACACGAAAGCCCCTCGTGTGGGAGGGCCAGTATTGAAAGTAATAAGATTATATTATTGCACCACTTTTTAACAATTCATTACTACCAAGACACACAAGGCCCATACTGCACGCAAGAGTGGGGGAAGAATAGTTAATTTCTTATTACAACGAGAGGTATAGTTGATGGGTAGGTTAAAAATATACACCAAGAGCCACAAACGGTTTAAAAATGTGAATGCAAACCAAGACAGATTAATGTCTATTACTTTTTATCACAATAGTGAGGACAAATTAGTGAACACCCCTCCCCCCCCCCCTGCCTCCCCATCAAGGGGAATTCACGTACATCACGGCACCCCCCTAGCAACGTCTTTAATGCAAGCACACACACTGTTTAACCAAGGTTTGTATGGAATTACACAAATCATTCTTTCCCCACACGGCACATCCCCCACCAAGAAGGTAAACTGAAGACGCCAGCAAAGTGCTTGAGTATGAGAATGCGCTACGACTCCGCCTGCAGAAATTCGAGTCCTCCCCTCCAGGGGAAGTGACCCCGTCACCAACGATAGTCGGAAATATGCATACAATCAATTGGAAGATTTTTGACAAGTATCCAACTCTTCCATATTTTAGTGCTAACCGATGAGACCAGATGACTTCCATCCAATAAGGCCGGACGGGACAGGATGCAACACAGGGTTCATCGGTAATAGCACACAACCACACACAGACACACACACCACACACACACACACCAACGCGGCGCGCGCGCGCGCGGCGCAGCCGCGCATCGCTTTTGCGCGCCGCTACACACACACACACACACACACTGCAAACACACCACACAAACACAAACCACACACACACAATATACACACACAACTCAAGAGCGGGGGCGCAAGGGATGGTGGCGCATTTTGCATTTTTGTTGACTGTTCCATGCCTAATGCCATCCAAATGGAACCGAACCCTTCGATTATTATATGGCACTGTCTAAGTGGGTGGTGTATTTTATAGTGTCAATAAGCTACGTTAATTATGATTGCCCCACTATGGGTGTCATAAAACCTTCCATTTGGGAACCACGTGAAGCAACAGAGGGGGGTTTCATTGCGGAAAGAACAACCTTGGACTGCCTAGGGTGGCCTAGGGCAGGCGGAGCGGCGGTCCGGGCCCATGTGATTTGCCTAGACCGCTGGTTATACTCGGGATGAACGGGGGCCCGGCGCGTAGTGGACGCCAGGACAGGGGCGGTGGTCGCAAGTTCGGGGGCCAGATCAGATGCGCTCTTTTGAAGTTTGAAGTGGGTTGGGTCATGGTTTGTTCTCTATGAAAAAGATTTTGGATAATGATGCATGGACTCTAATTTGGCGGAAAAAATAATCGGCAGCAGCCTGTGGCATTGCTTTGCTGGAACTCTGTTTTTTTCCACCGGGGAAAACTGTTCTGTTATTCTGAGTGGAATACAGGGTTATTGTACAGAACGGTTTGGAGATGGTGTTTGTGAGTGCTGGTTGTAAGTTAGAAATGGAATGTAGAGTATTCGACTTGTGTGTGTGTGGTGCAGTGTGTGTGTGTGTCGTGTGTGTGTGTGGGTGGTGTGTGTGGACAGTCTAAGCGTGCGGGCTCATCAGATGAGGTTGTCGTTGAGGAGTAGGTCCCCTGCTGTGCCGATATCCAGAAGGATTGAATCCCCCGCCCCTGTCAGTATGAAACCTTTGTTGGGGTTTTTTGGGGTTCACAAGTACAACCTGTTTTGTGACAAACCGAAGGGAACCAAGAAGTCACCCTCACTGTAATAACACAAACAACTCGTTTGCTCGATAACACCGTTGGTTGAAAACAGAAAGGAATGGACGATCTGAATGCTTATAACACGCCCGTTCTGCGATGTCGGCAGACTGTCAGTACCGTCCGTCTGCCTGTCTGTCTGTCCCTCCTGTCTACTCTGTCTTCTCCTTCCTGCCCTCCTCCTGCCTGCCCCCCACCTCTCTCTCTCTTCTCTCTCCCTCTCTGTCTCTCTGTCTGTCTCCTCTCTGTCTCTCTCCTATCAGCGACAATGCCTGGGCCCTGGCTGGACGGGGTCTGATGAACAGGATGACTGAGCTGTCGTGTAGCGAGCAGCTAGAACCGCCTACTGAGGATGACACATCGTATGTAGATAAAATCTAGAATAAGACGCCAACGGCCCGGCTTATGTTCACTTTCACCAAACCCCTTGCAGGCCAAAACAGGCTCTTCGAAATAGCAGCCTGTTGGAGGCTTATTTTTGGGTCCTTGTGTGGTGTGTGTGTACGTGTGTGTGTGTGTTGTTTGGTTCGTGGTGTGTGTGTGTGTGGTGTGTTGTGTGTTGTCGTGTGTTGTGGTGTGTGGTTTGAGTGAGACGGCAGATTGAGAGATCGAGAGGATGTGATCAGAGACTGGACGGAGAGAAGGAGCGAATTAGTCTACATACATTCACGAAGACAGGTTTTTTTAGGGCCGGGGTTGAGGGTTGGAGGAGGGGAAACAGGGACGTGGGGTGTGTGTGGTGGGGGGGTGGGGGGGCTGAGGGAAGAGGACGGGAAACCGGGAGGAGAAGATGAGGGCAAGGGGGAGGGTGCGGGTGGATGGGAGGGAAAACGAGGAAGGGGGGACTGACGCAGGAAGGGGGGTTTTCATTAACGGATCGTATATTCGTATCAAAGAAGGCACAGAACACGAACAAGAGAAACACGACCCTTCAGATATAACCTGATTTCTCATTCTCCGTCTTTTTGGTTGTTTGCTCCACTTCTTTTGGTTGGGAATACCAACAAGGTTTTGATTCACACTTTACAAGACACAGACAGGGACAGACAGGCGAGGCAGGTCGACTAGACAGACAGGACAGACAGGACAGACAACACACAACCAACACACACACACACACACACAACACACACACCCCACCACACACGATAGCGGTAGCAATGCGTGCGTGCGTGCGTGCGTTGCGTGCGTGCGTGTGAGTGTGTGTGCTCTTGTGTGTGTGTGTGTGTGTGTGTGTGTATGTGTGTGGTGTGTGTGTGTGTGTGTGTGGTGGTGTGTGTGTGTGGTGTTTGGTGTGTGTTTGTGTGTGTGGTGTTGTGTGTGTTGTGTCATGCTGTGTGTGTTATTCCTGCCTCAACTGAATATAAATCCATGTCCCACATTCTTTCTTCCACTTTTCCTTCACACTGCCCCTCCCTATCCCTACCGTCTTCCTATATGAATCAGCATCATCATTCATCATCATCATCATATCATGCTCATCATCAATCGTCATCATCATCGTCATCATCATCATCATTCGTCGTCACTCATCACATCATATCCATCATCATCATCATCATCACATCATCATCGTCATCATCATCATCATCATCATCATCATCATCATCAACATCATCAACACTTCAATCATCATCGTTCGTCGTCATCCTCAATCATCATCATCACTAAATCATAAAAAAACCAACTAACTAGACATTAATCTGGTTCTTGTTCCTACCTTTCACTTTTTCATTTTGGTTTCTTTCTATCCCTTTTAACACCTTCCTCTTTCGGTCTCCCCCGTCATCCCTCACCCTTGCCCCACCTGGATTTTTTCCAACTTTGTCACAGAAATTAGTATCCCTGCTGTCGAGGGCAAAAACGTATTGAGTGCATAAGCAGCGACGTGGCCTGCAATAGCAGATCTTTTTGCAGGACTCAGCTGTGAATTCATTTCTTCATTTCTTTCGCTGCTTTCATTAGGAGCGGAAGTCTTTTTTTCTGTCTGTCTTTTTTCTTTTCTCCCTTCGTTCTTTTCTTTCTTTTCTTTCTTTCTTTCTTTCTTTCTTTCTTTCTTTTTTTCTCTTTCTTTTCTCTGTCAGTTTTTCTCTCTGTCTGTCTGTCTGTCCGTCCATCTGTCCTTCTGTCTGAATGTCTGCTCTTTTTCGTTTTTTCTTTCTTTTCTTATTCTCCTTTTCGTTGCTTTAAGAAACAGAATGAATGCGTCAGTATACCAAACATTCAAACATAGCACTTCAATAAAATCCAGAGCTCCCCCCCTCCCCCCCAGCTCTGTATTAGACAAGAGAAAACGTTGAAGTTCACGGAGAATTGTCCAGGTAATTGAACATGGAGGTTTGAGTGCTGAATGACAGAGTGATTCTACAGAGGAAAAAAGTGGGGAAAAAAGATAATAGGCACGGGATGGGAAGAAAACCATTGGAATATAAAAAAAAAAAGGGGGGGGGGGGGGGGATGAAAGATACAGAGAAAAAAAAAGGCCCCGGTGGGGTGGGGGGGGGTTGGGGGGGGGTGGGGGGTTGGGGGGAAGTGCTCCCAAATGAAGGTTGGAGGGTGGGGTTGGGGGGTGGTGGTGGGGGTGGGAGGTCGAGGGGGAAAGTGCTCCCTACTAAATGAAGGTTGGAGGGGGGCGGGGGGGGGGAAGATCTTTTTTTTAGATCGTTCGCTCTGGCGCTTCACTCGTTTCTTTGTTATCTAATCACACATTCTAATTATAGGCCCCGATCCATAGGATCAGACATTGTGACCCTGAGGGCTAGAAACTAGAAAAGAAAACCTTTTTTTCCCTGAATATGTTCGGCCATCATTTTTTTTTGTTTGTTTCTATAAATAGTAATTTTCCCTGATTGGTCCCTTGATCTGAGCGCTATTCACATTCTACATGCACTAGAAAGATACGTCGGAACGAGCCAAAAGTTAATCTAAAGAAAACTGGTGAGTCAGTCGTCGCTGAGAGAGAGAGAGAGAGAGAGAGAGAGATGAGAGAGAGAGAGAGAGAGAGAGAGAGAGGAGCGAGAGAGAGAGAGAGAGAGAGAGAGTTGGGGGTGATTTCTCTGTATTTTGTGCATAATAAGAAAATTGTGGCAATGATCCTGAAATATAGCGTTTTCACTCCCCCCCCCCCCCCCCCGCCCTCCTCCACTCCACCATTTCAACCCACTCTTTCCGTCTTAGAAATGACGCATGGAAGAACAGATCACATACCCCCCACCCCACCCCCCACTTAAGCCCCCGCCCCTCCCCGTACCCTCATACCAGGGACTCCTCGCGCTCTTCAAGGTAACACTGATACCAGTAATACTGTGAGAGGAGATGACCATAACCAGGAACGAATGAAAACAATGACGACTAAACAAAAACAACAAAAGCTGAAAGAAAACAACTTCATTTATAAGGGACGCAGACCTTGCGCGCTGGCAGCATACCTTGCACAAACAAAACAATTGCGTGGTGGAATTTGGCGTCTCCTTTTAGGTATTTTTCCCCTAAATTTTATTTGTAAAAAGTTTATTTCCTGTCTGTCTGTTTCACGTGGTAGGGACGGGGGTCGGGTGGGTGGGGGCTGTGTGGTTCGCGTGCTGGACTGAGTGTGGTTTCTCTTGTTCTAAGGATCCAGAGTTCGATCCTGTTACGCTTGAGACAGAGTAGACGAGGCTTTTCAGTACTGGGAAGTAATCTGATGCTTATCTAGTTCCTGCCTCTAAGAATCGTGTTTCATAAAAAAAAAAAAAAAAAAAAAAAAAAAAAAAAAAAAAAAAAAAAAGAAGGAGAACGCTGACCCCGAGAGTTCTCTACGTTGAATTGCTTAGTTTACCATCCTGAAGTGAAAGCTTCTAGGGACATGTCAATGAAATAGAACTACTATATTTGTCTGCCTTTTTTTTTGACGTGACCACCTTACAGAATTCTACGTCATTGTTCTGGATGGATACGTGACCCATCTTGTGTGTGTGTTGTGTGGTGTGTGTGTGTGGTGTGTGTGTGTGTGTTGCATGCATGCGCGTGTGTGTGTGTGTGTGGGTGTGTGTGTGTGTGTTGCATGCATGCGTTTGTGTGTGTGTGTGTGGTGTGTGTGTGTGTGTGTGTGTGTGTGCGTGCGTGCGTGCGTGCGTGCGTGCGTGTGTGTGTGTGTGTGTGTGCGCGTGTGTGTGTGTGTGTGTGTGCATGCGTGGACACGAACGTGCACTTACTCGCTTCCTCTCTGACGAAAATCCTCTTTGGCTCTCCATAAGTAAAGAGATCTCCGGTGTCAGCTCACTTTTCCTCCCTCTCCCCCCACTTCCTGCCTCTTGCACCCCCCCCCCCCCCCCCCAACCCGTCCACGCTCCTCTCGTGCGGGGCCCTGACCCCCCCTGACCCCCCCCCCCCCCCCCCTCTCCCTCTGTCCCGGGAAGAGATTAATCTTCATTAACCGGATGAAGGGGGATGACTCGGATCTGCAACCAGATGGACAGGCGGATGCCGAGTGACAAATGTCATCAGGAGTCAGCTTTCGGCGCACAGAAGCATCGTCCTTCGTATTCCGCTGTGCAGATATTACACCGTCATATCCAGTCTTCATGAAAGTATTTCGCTGTCTGTTCACTGTGCACGTAAGCATTCCGCCGTGTGTTCTATGCACGAAGACATTGCGCTGTGTGTTCCACTATGCACGAAAATCATTCCACCGTATGTTCCAAAATGCACACACACACACACACACACCACACCACACACAAGGTTAGTCGGCACTCAAGGTCTGACCAGCGCATTGGGCTAATGTGTAAGTCGGACATCTGCTAAGTCGGAGCCAAGAGACCCTCTTCTTCAATTCTCTCATCTTAGTTGTTAATTCATTTTATCCATCAGCTTAAAATGATGCGTGGTGTGGTCTCAAAACTTAGCGGATGTGGTGTAGCGTATATGGACTAGTCCGCACGCAGTGACGCCTCCTTGATGAAACTGAACCGAAACTGAAACTGAAACTCATCGAGTCATATTAAAGGCATGTTCATTTTCAGGCTTATCGATGGATGTTCGTCAACCAAGAGCACTTGTGTCACAGCTTCTGTCTCAGGTGTTGAAAGTTGTGAATTTTTATGCAGCAATCTTATCTTCGTTATATTGCTGCCTAAAGTTAGACCTAGACTCCCAACACAAGAAAATGCACTACTCACCCGTAGCTTTTTTCATTGGGAGACCAGGTCTAACTTTAGGTAGCAATATGTCTAACCCCCCCCCCCCCCCCCCCCCCCCCAACTGTTGAAACTTCCCCAACTTATCTTAGTTGTTCGTCCATTTTGCTCCACCGTCTAACATCAGCCAAACGTATCTTTAGTACCTAGACAGTCAGTATTATATCACGGTATCTTCATTTGTGTCGAGTGTATTCCATCTACATCTAAAACTATTGCGCCGGTTTTTCTCATCTGATAACTTTTGACAATTTCTAAGCTCTGATCCTGTAACAGAGAAGATCGAAGAGGTCGGGTATGTCTCCAGTCTCTTGGGTCCAGTTCAGGTCATTGACGAACAAGTTGTATGGGCTCTTTTCCTCGTCCTATCCATGATTTTCCAGGTCCCAAATGACTGTCTTGCGGTGCCTTGACAGTCTGATGTGGTGCGCCTTTCGAAGTTAAAAGAATTCTGAAGTATGTCTCCACTTGCTCTAGCCTGTGTCTGACATACATGAACGGAAGGCAAGCAGGTAACACGTGGTCCCAGTTGGCATGTCTCTCGGCAGGTGTGGGTATGGGGATCGCTATTGTCATGCACGCAAAGAAACGAACGTTGTTCTCTAATACGCACGTGGGAAACCCCGACAGACATCAAGTAAACAGGTGGCATGGCATTATTACACAACTTTCGCTATCTGCCGTGTTTCGTTTACTGGCCATCTATACATAGTCAATGAGTATAGAATGACCTCATTAAATTTCTTTGCTGGCGGGTAAAGCTAATAAGACTTTGGAACTGAACACAAAAATTATATGTCTGAGCGTTTATTAGGCCGCTCTCTGTTCTGGCTGTACTGACTGATGCAGGAATTGAATGCAACAGCTGCACGGAGGCAAGCCGTTCCACTGCTGTCATGTGTTGGTGACTTCAAGATGGCTCTCTAATTGACAGTGCGACCATAGGCCCTATAGGCTGTATTTTGTAATCAGTGGATAACATTTCTGAAGCTGGGGCTTCATAACCGCCCAAAACTAAACAAACAGAAAAACACCAATAAGAAAAATGCATACAGAAAAAAAACAAACATACAAACAACAAACAAACACACACACACGAAAGCCAAATAATGGAAAAACTGTAAAGAAGCAGCAAGAAATGACTAGGCTCTTTGTGTCAACCCAAACAACTCTGTTTCAGCTGGTTAACACTAATCAGACTGAGCACTTGTCACAGTGGCCCTTCTCACTTGACCATGGCCGGTGGATCTTGTGATAAACTGTGACAGAGAGAGAGAGAGAGAGAGAGACAGACAGACAACAGACAGATAGACAGACAGACAGACAGACAGACTAACAGACAGACTGACAGACAGACAGATGGTATCCAACCTTCAGGATGTAAACAGCACGTGAGACACAACACTGAAGGCCCATATATACCATATACGCTCATCAACACATAAAAAGACATCTGACGTGTCATTTTACAGATCTGTGATAGGCAAACAAAGGCAGCATGCTGCACAGAATGTTGCGTATACCCAATGCGTTTGTTTCCACTGTTTAACACTTGCCGTAAAACGTGCCCCTTCCCTTCCACTAACTGCCACATCAAAATCCCTGTTCGTCTTATCCCTCACTCAGAGCAAGGGACAGTGCACACGACAAGCTGTCTATTTCTACGACAGATAAACTGCTCTTCCTCAGTCCTGATATTTACCAAAAATACGTTGCCAAAGACACACAGCCATGAGCACTAAGCCATCATCTCTCTGGCATCGGAAGGTTAGGGCAGGGTGAAGAGAGTGGAAGGGAGAGTGTGGGCAGGGATGTAAAGGGAAGGGGGGGGGGGGGGGGGCTGGCAGAACATTCAAGTTGATAGCAAGTTGCTGAGTGTATTGTTAGCAAACTTCTAATGCTTCTTTCTTCAACTACCTTTGGGGCATAACAACATCTGGCCAGACATACCCCTGGCCCGGACCGTCTGTGAATCACAATGGCAACGGCACCATCTTTATTTCAGGAAGCTTGATGCAAACGTCAGACCGTGACAGTCGTGGCACGGGTCTGTTCACATACGATGATGTAGAATTCCTCTCAGGGGCGCCATATTTCTTTGCGATGATGGGCCTGTTGCCCGCACATACAGTGTCTTCGATGGTTTCTTTCTCAAGGACAGCAGCAGACTGGCTGTCAGACCATTCATTGTGAATCACACATCGCCAAGGTATGATAGGGACGTCACTGATCATGGTGGGATGCTTTAGTGTGTGAAAGATGAAGTCACTGTAGTTGATTGGCGGTAAGGTAGGGTGATGTTGCTTATAGCCCAGCCGACCGCAAAGGCCCATATCAGGGCTGTCACCGCTCTGATATGGCCCTTTGCGGTCGGCGGGCTGGGCTGGGCTATAAACAACATCACATTACCTTACCGTAAATCAACTACAGTGACTTCAACTTTTACAGAACATATTCTTTATGAAGATGAAGGGCAGGGGTAGTTGTTACAACTGTATTCTGTAGCACAGTGATTGTGGACAGTGGGCTGTGCAGATCCCTGAGCCCTCATACGTCCATCACCGCACACGTGACTCCTACTACTACAGGACAATGATGATGACGTGTTGTAATCATCAGCACGGTCAATACCCAGATTACGTCAGCTGGCGCTGAAACCATCCCCATCAAATGATTGT
>JADBJO010008684.1:15000-17500 GCA_016801955.1 Conus betulinus
CTTTGATCGTGTCCATCCCAGACAATCCCCTCCCCTCTTCCTCTCATGCACCTCATCCTCCTCCTCCTCCTCCTCCTCCTCCTCCAATATCCTCCAATCTCTCACATTCTACAAAAATGTTCCAAGATCCACTTCCACTAATCTCCCCTCCCTGTCTCCCCCCCCCCCCCCCCCCCCCCCCCCCCCCCCCACACTACTAGCCACACGTCGCAATTAGGACATGACACTAAAACACTATATCATGCGTTTAAGCGTTTTGAGGCCGACCATAAATTTGAGCCCGCGTTTAATGTTAAACTAATATTCCATCAAAAGAACAACTCCCCACCAATTATTTCCCTTGTTTCAGGGGATCTTTACCGATGAAATCACAAACAATCTTCACACACTTTACCTTCTTCTTGGTTGACTCCCATTTCAGGCCTTTGCACTCACACGCGACCCTATCTTTGCGCCAGCTTCAAGAGCGCAAAAATAATCCCATTCTTTTGATTTTACTCTGTCTGCTCGATACCACCTGGCTTGCACCTTTATGGCCATATGAAAGAAAATGAAGAGAATCAACTTTCAGACACAATGAAAATTGTCAAAACAATCCAATTGCGCAAGCTATAGATACTCGACTCTTTAAGCATTGCCACGGCGCATTGAGTTTTTTGGTGTGCAGCCACTCTTACTTCTCACCCGTACCCACTTCCATGATCCCACACCTCCCCCTCCCCCCCTCCTCATCTTCTGCCACCTTCTTGTGCATGATCATCGTCATCGCTGTCTACACCCTGTCTCCCCTCCGACTTCATGTTTAGTTTAGCTGCCATGGAGAGGAGTAATATTAGGTGATTATGTTTTTGGTTGGTACTGGCTAAGTGCTGAGTGAGACAGAACCGAACCAAGAGAGAGAGAGAGAGAGAGAGAGAGAGAGAGAGAGAGAGAGAGAGAGAGAGAGAGAGAGAGAGAGAGAGTCTAGTAATTCGCCAAACTTCTCACAAGACACGTGATTATAGTAGGCCTATTTAGGCACGGGACAGACGTGGAATGACTATCGTTGGTGCATTTCCAGAGCTGTGACAAACAGACAAAGACAGCATGCTGCACAGAATGTCATACAAAACATGAATCACTTCAAACCTGAAACAAGTTTGATCCAGATGTACCTCCTCCTCTTCCTCCCCAAACCCTCTAGCCTACATTACATTCCGTCCCCATCCCACTCACAGCGAAGAGCCTGCGCAGGTGGCAAAACTACAATGTACAACAGGCAAACTTTACACATAGGCCTGAGATTTATTTTTTAAAAAAGATACATTGACAAATATAAACTGAACCATTAGCACTGAAACATCTTCTCACGCACTGAAAAGGGAAAGCTAGGGCAGGGGAGAGGGAGAGGAAGAGAGGAGTTCCAGAACAGGGGGGATAGGGTGTGTGTGTGTGTGTGTGTGTGTGTGTGTGTGTGTGTGTGTGTGTGTGTGTGTGGCCAGGGGGTTGGGGGGGGGGGGGGAAGACTGATCGCAAAGCTGCTGATGTTGTTATCAAACTCGTAATGCTTGTCGCTACAAATACCCCTGGTGTATAATCATATTTGCCAGACACAGATCCACCTATCTGCAAACAGCAACGGCGCCATCTTTTTTTACTTCTTGAAGCTTGAGGCACCATCAATGTTGACAGTCTCTTCATATTCACTTGTCTCTTCACATGCACTGTTCTAGAATTTCCCTTTTCTTTCTGGGCTCCATACTTCATGGCTATGAGGCAGCTACAACCATCTCCTACAAGGTATGGTGCCCTATTGCTTTGACATTGAGCAAGGTATGGTGCCCTATTTCTTGACATTGAGCAAGGTATGGTGCCCTATTTCTTTGACATTGAGCAAGGTATGTGCCCTATTTCTTTGACATTGAACATCTACAAGGTATGGTGCCCTATTTCTTTGACATTGAGCAAGGTATGGTGCCCTATTGCTTTGACATTGAGCAAGGTATGGTGCCCTATTTTCTTTGACATTGAACATCTACAAGGTATGGTGCCCTATTTCTTTGACATTGAGCAAGGTATGGTGGCCTATTTCTTTGACATTGAACATCTACAAGGTATGGTGCCCTATTGCATTTTCTTTGACATTGACATTGACATCTACAAGGTATGGTGCCCTATTCTTTGACATGAGCAAGGTATGGTGCCCTATTTCTTTGACATTGAACATCTACAAGGCAAGTTTGCCCCCGTATTGATAATATATGCTGGGATGCATTTGTGTGTGAAAGACCAGGTCATAAAAGTTGATTTCTGGATCAAATTCTTCATGATCGTGAAGGATTTGGTTAGTTGAACACCCGTACCTGTTGCACATATGGAGACTGCCTGACTCTTCCATGTGTACGCCTCTGCGACCCCCAACCACCTACTGCCATGGGACAATGATGATGACGATTCTTCCATGACCAGCAAGACTAGTTACCAGGTCCTGGCCATTGGGGCGGCTATCCACGCCGATGGC
>JADBJO010008684.1:22500-25000 GCA_016801955.1 Conus betulinus
ATGACAATGAAAACAAAGAACGAGCAATCACGTATCTTCTCATATTCGGTTCAAGTTGGACGTAAACAACATTCAGGACAATGAACACGAAGAACGAGCAATCACTTATCCTCTCAAATTCGGCGCGAGATGGGTGTTGAATTCAACGTCCATCTTGCGCTGAATTAGAGGAGTAAGTGATTGCTCGTGCTTAGGTTTCATTGTCCTGAATGTTGTTTATCTTGTCTGAGGAAGTTCTAAGACATTCACATCAGCTGACCAGTCTTCGACTTCCCATTCAGTCTGTCACGTTGTCTGTCTCCGACACTCTTTCTATCTCCTTCTGTTTTGTAGGTTTCATTCCAATATTCTCTCACATTTTGATTCATCGTTCTAAGATGCACTCCTTCTACTCTTCTGTCACCGCCTCTCCACCTGATATCCATTCCCACTTCTTACCCCCTCTTCTTGTATAGACACTGAGACACCCCCCCCCCCCCCCCACCCACTTCCTCACTCTTGCTTTCTTCCGCTCTTGTTTTCTTTTGCACGAATATAGTCATTGCGTACATATAAAACTCCATAGAGATGGAAAATACTTTTTGTGTTGTGTGTTTTGTTTCGTTTTGTTTTCTTTCCCAAAACATACTGGCTGACTGCTGAGTACAAAAGAGAGAGAGAGAGAGAGAGGAGGGAGAGAGAGAGAGAGAGAGAGAGAGAGAGAGAGAGAGAAGAGAGAAACAGACAGACAGACAGACAGAGACAGACAGTCACACTACAGGGGAGTGGATGTGGTGATTTGCGTGTGAATGGCTCACTCACGCGCGTTCTGATTCAGCTATCAGACACGAAGAGCGCAAAAATAGTCCAAACACATTTACTGACGTGAATATGAAGTGATCGATGATATGATGATTGATAGACAATGCGATAATGACGATAGACGGTGAGTTATAAGAATGCTTTCAACCACTGACCCTCACTAGGACTACTAACATAATTATAAACTAATGCGTGTATGCGTGCGCATGCGGGTACTTGTTGATCGAGACATATCTTGATTGCGTCGTCTCCCCCTCGGAACCGGGCTACTTGCCGTCGATCGTGGTCGGTTGGTTGGTTAAAGCATCGTTGGTCCGATTCGAGAGGTGCACGTAGACCCACGACACTTCTCGATACAGCGTAGGTATAAACAGTTTCCTTTTCCTTCACAGCACTTATATATACATTAAAAAAACAACAGAATCCACAGCACAATAACTAGTTCCAATCCTCTTGAATAACTAAAAACATCCCTTCTCTTTTCCTTGTCACATGGGCACCAACTTCTTCACTTGATAAATATATATAGTCTTGTTTTCTTTTCATTGATACATACAGTTCCAGAATTCCTCTTGCAGCACACAACGGATCAGTTCCTTCTTTCCAGATCACGTGAAGTCACCAATATCACATAGACTATATAACTGGACACACGTACACAGGGTCGGAGACGCTCATTGAAGACTCGGTGTCGAGCGAAGAATGCAACGATGCGCGGTAGTTCCCATATGGACGATGCGGAAAATGTGGAAGCCCATGACGACGATACGAAGATACTGACGATACTACATTCAGACGTGGAACCGATGAAGTGAGTTAAGGCGAGGTGAAATCAGGTCAGATAAGATGAGGTACGATGAGATAAGATAAGATGCTGTAAGCAAGATAAGATGAGATCAGATAAGATAAGGGAAGACCAGATACCTGCAACAGAAATAGAGAGTCCTTAACTCATTTCTAATAATACTAAACAATATATATCCTCTACATACACGCTTTCACAACAACACTATCCCCCTACTGTAGCCTGCATTCACTCTGAAAAACAAACAAAATCAAAATCAGTGGGAACGAAGACGCAGGTCGGCACTGTGCTCGATTCAGTCATAATCGCCGGACCTGAAACATTCTACAGATGACTACAACACAAGCAGACCCTCCTCGCTTCATCGATCTGCTCCTCTGTGGATGAAAGCATCGATTAAATCAGCTATCATCGATCCCTTACCTCAGCAGGTGTTTTAAGCAGCCATAGGCTCGGGAACGATCGACTCTGTGCGGTTAACTGTCAAGATACGATCCAGGTAACTGGGTCCAGCCGCGCGATTGGGCTGTTCCACGGCGGCGACATCACTAAGACAAATGGGTTACCTATGCGATGACTCGATTCTGAACGACGTCATACTACCCTTGTGTCATTTCGCTCATACGTAAACCTTCCCCCTCCCCTCCATGCTCTCTCTCTCTCTCTCTCTCTCTCTCTCCTCTCTCTCTCTCTCTCTCTCATCCCGCTGTTTATCTAGTCGTATTGTTCATGACACAAACAGACAGAAAGGAACCGTTTGGCAACAGCATCCTGGACCTCTGGTCCGCTATATTCACACACACACACACACACACACACACACCACACACACACACACACACACACACACACACACACACACACACACACGCACAGAGAGAGAGACAAACACAC
>JADBJO010008684.1:52500-57500 GCA_016801955.1 Conus betulinus
TCTTGTGTTTTGCGCAGAGAACGCTTAATCAGTACTACAAGATTTCAGAGTGATGTAATAGGAGAGACTTTCAGAAAAGTCAGACATTATATGTTGTGTCACACTGCTAATGTAATTTATTTGTTGTCACTAGATTGTGTTTAAATAGATCACATGTATTAAAAAAAAAAACAGGCACTCATATCACTCACCGTTTCAACGCTGCCAGACACACACCAGGACATGCAATGCACACCCATAGAAAAACACTTTGTATTTTCAAAATGATTATAACATTAGAATTCAGGGGGAAAAATTCTGGATGAAAAAAACCCTTATGGCCTCAACGCCCTTGAGTAGCTCCTCTTCTCCAAATGTCGCACGCACATGAGTATAAAATGAATTTGAAAAAGTAAGTTTAAACAACCTAGCCCCCTCATTCATCTTTGTGATACATCGCCAATCCATTGACTAATCGATGCATGCTTACCTTGCTGTTTGGGGATCAGAAAAGAAATCTGGAATTCTATGCTGGCTTTAATTATTGCCCCACCAGGCCATAAATAGTAACATCCTCTACTTAGCAGGGTTTCTGAAAAATATTTTTAACCCCATGGGCTGAAATGGGAAGACTGCAGCTTCACGATCGAATTACAGTCACGTGACCTACGTGTCGTTGAAAGCTGATGGATGTGAGAGGTAATGATGTGTGCAGTGGTTGGGGAGAGCGGGGGGGGTAAACAGGAGGGAGGTAATGATGTGTGCAGTGGTTTGGGGAGAGGGATGGGGGTAAACAGGAGGGAGGTAATGATGTGTGCAGTGGTTGGGGAGAGGGGGGGTAAGGGGGTAAACAGGAGGGAGTAATGATGTGTGCAGTGGTTGGGGAGAGGGGGGGGGGGGGGGGTAAACAGAAGCAGGACGGAACCTGGGGCAGGATGCTGCTGCTGCGATTTTCTTGTTTGTTTGTACCTGTCTTGTCTTTCTTGTTTCCTCGGTGCAATTGTTGTTCTCTTAAAACGTTCATTCCAGCACAATTACACACAGCCGTATGTAGCACATTCCTTTGCAGCCCTCGCTCTGGCACTCCACACCGTGCAATCAACATCAAGTCGTCTGGAGGCTACCCACCAGAGGAGACACTGTGATATCATGCTAAGAGAAGAAGAGAGTGCAAAACTGTCATGTAACTGTCAATCCAGAACACATGGGTACCGCAATATTGCTGCAACTGTCACTTAGTTTTAATCCAGAACAGATGTCTGTTGCAATATTGTTGAAATTTGAGAGCCGCAAAGAACTTTTAAACTGAAACTCTTCAAGTTGAGAATGGATGTTTTTGCAAAGCCTCTTTGTCCAGAACGTGTGTTTATGCAGACGCAACGCTTCCTTATGCAGAGATTAAAGGAGGCAAGTACACAAAAAATGGCCACTCCATTGTTGTCATTATTTGTTTGTTTTTTTTAGCCCATCAATACTTGTACGAATATGGGGTCTTGAATGTGCCTTTAAAAACATATAGGAAAATACGATTTGATAATTACCACTGGAAAAAGATTCAAATGAAAAAGATTATTTAGAGAAGGAGGAGGAAAACCTTTTAATGTTAGTTTTTAGTATTGTTACGGCGCGAGGAAGACTCAAGGATGGATACTTGTCGCATTAATGACAGCTATTGCAAGACAGCAGAAAAGTTGATTCTGAAGCAAATTGTGACTGCTTTCAAGCACACACACACACAGACACAGACACAGACACACACACACACACACACACACACACACAGAGAAAAACAGACAGACAGACAGACACACACACACACACACACACACACACACACGCACGCACGCACGCACGCACGCACGCATGCACGCACGCACGCACACTCACACACACACACATGCACGCAGAGAGAGAGAGAGAGAGAGAGAGAGAGAGGGAGAGAGAGAGAGAGAGAGAGAGAGAGAGAGAGAGAGAGAGAGAGAGAGAGAGAGAGAGAGAGAGAATAAATATTCAGCATTTGTTGAACTATACAGAACGCCTATATGGGTACATTATGGTATAGGGTCTCTCTAGGCATACCACAGACAGTGTTTCCTGAGATGTGACATACAGACAAGGACATGAAGCACTGTAGAAACTGAGTCCCAAACACACTGCTTGTTTCACTTCTCTGAAACACTTTTTAATCTGAAGCTCCTCTGCTGCCCTCATCTCTTTCTATTCTTACCCCATTTTCAGCAAGTGACGACGTATGTAACCTATCTTCAGTGTATAACAGGCGAACTCTATGAGCCCAGGTCTGAAATCGACCAGAAACCTATACTTTGCCACAGATAAACACTAAGCCACCCGCCACAAGCCGTCATTTCACTTTCACAGCAAACTAGGAATAGGGCAGGGGAGAGAATGTAGGGGAGGGAAGTGGTATTGTGAGTGGGAGGGGGGGGGCAGAGATGATGAGCTCAGAGTGATAGCAAAGCTGCTAACAACGTCGTCGGCAACTGTCTAATTCTTGCCTCGGCAAGTTCCTCCAGGCCATAAACATGTCTGGCCGATGTCGTTTGGCTTGTCTGCAAATAGCAATGGCCGTTTCTCTATTTCTGGAAGCTTGATGCAATGTCATTGTCGGGTCGTGGGTCTCTTTTACATTAACTGTTCTCTATTTCCTTTTCTCTGACTTCTGTAGGGAACTGTTGCCAACTTCCCACTGGCCAGTGGTATGGTGACCAGCTGGTTTCTGTCACAGATGGCAGTAGCACTGACCAGGATGGGATGCATTTGTGTGTCAAACTCGAGGCCTCTAGAGTTGCTTTCTGGAACATGATCTATGTGAATGTGAAGAATTAGACCAGTTGTAACAACTCTAGCTTGCTACCATGACTGAGGATGGAGGATGTGGGGGATACCTGACTTTTTATCCCCCCCCCCCCCCCCCCCCGTCATAACATCCCTTTGACCTACTGCTATGTCACAAAGATGATGGCAAATCTTCTTAGTGGACAACATCACTTCTCGGCTCATGGCACTTGGAGCTGATGTTGTCCACACCAGATCGTTGTGTCTTGTTGCTATATCTTGCCAGGAAAAAAGTTGCAGATGGATTATGCTGCTGTCCATCCCGGGGAAGGTGCTGGTCAAGATCATGCTAGAGAGATTAAAAACCACCCTAGACAAGACCCTCCACCAGAACAAGCTGGATTTCACAAGACAGATCATGCACGGACCAAATCGCCACCATGAAAATTATCATCGGGCAGTCTTTGGAGTGGCAGACCCCCCTGTACGCAGTATTTATGGATTTCCAGAAAGCGTTTTACAGCGCGGGGGGGGGGGGGGGGGGGGGGTCATAATCCAGCAACTCTACGAGGATGCCACATGCCCGTCGTCCATGATGAGAAGCTAACGAAGCCCTTCACTGTACAAACCAGCGTCCATCAGGGGTGTCTACCATCGCCGACAATTTTCCTGATGGTCGTTGACCAGATAATGTGGAAGTCTACAGATGGCAAGAGGACAGGAATCCAGTGGACTTTCACCAAGCATCTGGAAGACCTGGACTTTGCCGATGACATCAGCCTTCTCTCCCACAAACAGCAAGACGCCCAAGAGAAGCTGTGCCAGATAACAGAAAAAGCAGGAAAGACGGGCCTCCAAATCAACACAAAGAAAACAGAAGCTATGAGAGTCAACAACCAACAACGAGACCCACTACGACTGCAACAGCAAGACATCATTGACGTTGACAAGTTTGTCTACCTCGGCAGTCTGGTCAGCAAAGTTGGAGGTACAGATGAGGATATGAAGAGCCGCATCAATACAGCCAGGCACATCTTTATTACGCTACGGCCTATCTGGAATTCCTCTGCCCTCTCACTCCACAACAAGATCAGAATCTTTAACTCAAATGTGAAATATGTCCTTCTATATGGGTTCTGAAACGTGGCGAACAACAAAAAGACAAACACTCACAAACTCCAAACATTCATCAACAGATGTCTGCGAAACATTGTGAACATCAGATCGCCAGATGTTATTGCCAATACAGAACTGTGGAACAAGACCAAGCAAGTTCCAATAGAATCAGAAATCAGAAAACGGAAGTGGGGATGGATTGGCCACACCTCAGAAAGTCTCCATCCAACATCGCAAGACAAGCCCTTGAATGAACCCTCAGGGCAAGAGAAAAGTGGGATGACCAAGACAGACATGGTGAAGGAGTACCGACGCAGAAGTGAAGGCCGCCGGACTGACGTGGGCCGAGCTGAAGAGGATCTCCCGAAACCGTGTCCGCTGGAAGAGTGTGGTTGCGGCCCTATGTTCCCCAGGGAATTCAGAGGACTAAGGAAGAAGGTCAACTGGGTGTCTTGACCTGGATGCGGTCTGGCCCCCTCAGTGTGTGAGGAGTTCACGGTCAAAACACTTGTCTGAGGAGGGTTTCTTTTCTCTAAAGACCTTCCGCTGTCAAGCTCTTCCTAGAGTTTCTCCTGACTGCATAGCCCTCTTAGGGGCGTTCCTCTCACGCTGTTCACCACACACTAATTCACACTCAGGTCCCTCTAATTACTCTCTGGCGCTGACAGAACTATCACTTCCAGGCCACAAGACTGCCAGCCACAGGATATCCCGCAATGCTGTTTAAAAACACTGCGGTGATGTTGAATATTCCTTTTTTCATTGAACGCATGCGAGCACTAGCAACGGTGAACTGCTCAATCATTGAAGAGGACTGTTTAGTTGCCCTTTTTGACGTGGAGATCGCTACATTATCCTTCTTGTGCCATGCCCTTAATGCACCAACATCTGGAAACTGTGTACGACCGCAAGCATTGATGCTGATCGTAAATGGATACTCTAGTTACTTGATACACGACGATGGTACCTTAATGCCATGGATATCTATTGTGCATTGGAGACGACCATGACATGATTGTGATACCAGCTTCCACATAATACCACAGCGCGCCGCCTGGTGTGTTCTTTCCTAATGACCCGATGCTGATTGCTCTCTGCGGATTTCTGGC
>JADBJO010008684.1:62500-72500 GCA_016801955.1 Conus betulinus
TCATCCACACGATTCCAGAAGCCTGTTCTGAAAGACCTTTCTTCATTTTATCAGCCCAGTTTTCTCTACCTGTATAACAGCATCATACCATAGGCTTGCCTGCTCAAACGGGGCTGGAGTAGCTTCAAGATCTTCAACCAGTGTTAAATACATTTCACAAATGTACATACATACAAAGGGCATCCGCCCATCTCTCCATATAAAACAGTGTTGGGTGAATGAACTGGTACTTGGAGGAAACGCTTCATGGCATACGTATGCACTTTTTTCATCTGAGAATGCTAATGTAAGTCCCACATTTCAGCTGCTATTATGTAAGAAGAGGTTTTATCTGTGCATCAAACATTTTCCAAAATATACCACAATCTGTACAATTCAGTTTTCTAATGGATTTCAGAATTTCAATAGTACTTTTTTTTTCCCTTTTCTAAGAGATTCTTTCCAAGCGCAGCTGAAAGATAATTTGGTTCAAAATATCATTCCTAAATATTTATATGAATTAACTACTTAAACATCTGCATTTCCATAAAACCATTTTTCAAGCACTGATAGGTGGCCACTCATTCTCAAGACCAATATATTCGTTTTATCCAAGTTAACTACTAAACATAAGCAGTCCACTTCTTTCCAATAAATTTAGTTGATTTTGCAAACCTACAACTGTTCCGGACAGAAGAACAACATTGTCATCACACAGTAACTAAAAGAAATCAACTGCTCTAGGTATTATCTGGATACCATGCCTTCCTTTACTGGACACTTCCACAGACAGTTTGTTTATAAAAAAAAAAAAAAAAAACCAAACAACTGTGGACTCTCTACGTAGCTTGGCATCCTTGTTTATCCACTGTCCAAATGGGTAAATAAGGATGTCATGCTACAGAGAGACAGACAGACAGACAGACAGACAGACAGAGAGAGAGAGAGAGAGGGCGAGAGAGGGAGAGACAGAGACAGACAGACAGAGAAAGACAGACAGAGAAAGAGACAGAGAGACAGATAGAGAGACAGAGATAGACACAGACACAGACAGACAGGCAGGCGACCGAGACCAAGAGAGAGAGAGGAGAGAGAGAGAGAGAGAGAGAGAGAGAGAGAGAGAGAGAGAGAGAGAGAGAGCTCAAGTCGTATTCGTGCTTCCACCATTTCCCTTCTCTTTCAATTCCCCCCCCCCCCCCCCCCCCCCCCCCCCCCCCCCCCCCCCCCCGACCCTGTGCTTTACCTCATCCCCATCTACTCTCCTGTTCCTGCTGCACATGATGCGCCCTTACTACGTCTAACCCTATCTCTACCTTCCCACCTCATGTCCGTTGGTTCCCATGCTGATCGATTAGGAACGCCAGTCTGTCCACTGACAAAGTGCCCACTGTAACAGCAACCAACAAGAGAGAGAGAGAGAGAGAGAGAGAGGGGAGAGAGAGAGAGAGAGAGAGAGAGAGAGACAGACAGACAGACAGACCAGACAGACAGAGAGCAGAGAGAGAGAGAGAGAGAGAGAGAGAGAGAGAGAGAGAGATACAGAGACAGAGAGAGAGAGAGTCAAAGTAAAAATCAAATTTTTATTTAGAGATGGAAACGTTGCACAAGAAGCATATCTGCTTTTTTCACATTAAGCCATCTATGAAAAAGAACAACAACAAAAAAAAATCAAATCGTGTACAATGCCTTTCATCAAAAGAAAAGTAAACATACCATCTTACCCCCTCCCATCTCCTCCCCTTTCCCCCCACTCACTTCCATTCACGTAAAAGGTATCAATGCTCATTGCCGCCCCTATGGTTACATTCACGAAGTGTATATCTTTACCAATGTATTTCTTTTCTGCCCAGGATGGACATTCTTTCAGTATGATGTGTGGTTAACGATTCATAAGAAGAGAGAGGGAGAGAGAGAGAGAGAGAGAGAGAGAGAGAGAGAGAGAGAGAGAGAGAGAGAGAGAGAGACAGACAGACAGACAGACAGACAGACAGACAGACAGACAAATATACAGACAGAGACACCATTTGAACGGATGTTATATATCTTCAAGCAGTAAGTAGATCAATGGTGCGCACAGCCATTCAGGAACTCCCAACTATCGAATTTTGCAGGATCCTTCCTGGAACTGCCAAACATTGGCCAAGTAATAGGAACAGACCCCGAGCTAGACACATGATCAAGTCAAAGTTTAGAAGAACAAAGTTGCTGTATGTAATAGGAAGCAGCCAAATAGTTAGTGAGGTTTGGGTCCAAAGCTGACAGTCGTTAGTTCTAACTACATGTAAGGTCGTATTTTACTTTGACTGCTTGAAAACAGATCCAATCCATTCAACAGTATAAGAAAATCGGTTCAGCGAAATCGAAGGCTGCAAACGGGAGTAGGGATTCCGCTCTGACTCCTATAGAACCTCTGTTGGTTAGATAAAATGAGTTTAATTAATGTTGCTTATAGTCCCCAGCCGATCGCAAAAGGCCACATCATGGTTGTCACCACGTTAAAATCAACTCAGAAGTCATTCATTCACACAATTCTTTAAAATACATCGAAAAACCCATCCGAAAGTTTAAAAAAAAAAAATCTTTCCACTGTAAAATCTCAGATCCGATGAAAAATGTTAATCTCTTTCAAGAACTCAAAGATCGTGTCAGGCGGAACATCTCTGAACAAGGTTTTCATGGAATCTGCTGTAAAATGTTTGTGTCTAACATCGTGCAAGTCCCAACATTCTAAAAGAACATGTTTCATTGTGAGTGGCACATGACATCTGAGGTTCATTTTGAGAAGCATTTATTATTTCCCCATTCACTCACTCAAGCACATACTGTCAATTTGGCAGAATCATCTACCACTGCAGATATGAAGGCTTATCACCCCCCCCCCCCTCCCCCCTATTTCTACAATCTGAGACATAAGAGCAAGCTTTGTTTATAATTCAATATTTCTTGCAATCATTGCAACACCAAGCTGCTCTGTAAGTTGCTGGAATGGTGCTCGGTACTTATCCTTGGAATTTATTGTTTTATTATATATATATATATATATAAGTTTAAAAATATGATTAAAAAGGAGATTAAAAAAACAACAAACTTGTTTCGAGCTCTTTGCTCTCGTCAGGGTGTTCATTTTGGGCACGCTACCGGTGTTATATATATTGTGTGTGCAAGCGTGAGTTCTGCATGTGTTTCACGTGGCCTGTATCTTTTTACAATTTTGATTTTTTGGGGGGTGCGTTCAGGGAGGGTGTGTTAAGGAATGGTGTGTTGACAAGAATTTCCATTTGTGCCTGCAATTGTTTATGATCTCTACTTTTGAATTCAGAGTTGCTAGATGAGGTTTGCATAATATCAGCCACTTTTCTGTAGAACATAGGTTTTTTTTTTAGAGATATTATTGTATGGTGCTGCTCTTTTTATAATTTTCCATGATATATTGTAGTCTATTTTTTATCTTTAAGTTTCCAAATGTGTTTACTTAGTTCTGTTTTGGTTTTTATATTTTTCATTTTTGAAGGACTGTTTATGTTTTGCATATCTAGTTTTAAAATGGTTTGCAGTAATCCCTATGTATGTTTCTTTGTCACTATCTGTTGTTACTGTGGCTTGGTATACAATATTATTGTAAAGGCATTTAATTCAGGGGGCACTGATCTTTTTTTAGTGCAGTTCCAAGATGTCCTTTGTTACCCTTTTTGGCTGTGTTGCCTTTAGTTTTGTTAGATGAGTCAATTATGTTTTTGAGGTTGGGCATACATGAATATGATAGCTTGATGGTGTTTTTTTTATTGAATATTTTTTAGATAGTACATGTTCTTTTGGAAATGATGTTATAAGAATTTTTAAAGAATTCTTTTCCTACATTAGTCTTTATTCTTCCATCATATAGGGGATTATACCATATGATCTTCCTTTTCCTGTTTTTTCTTATTTATATAAAAATGTCCTTAAAATCTCTAAAAGCGCTCGACCAACTAGGAGCAACATCTGTTAAAATGCTGTTTAAAAATGGAGCATAAAAACCGACAAGCTTGTTTCGAGCCTCTTTCCTCTTGCTCTCATCAGGATATATATATATATATATATATATATATATATATATATAGATATATATAGATATATATATATAGATATATAGATCAGGGATTTAACATACACAAGAATTTCAAAGCCGCAGATCGAGGGATGATAAGACTAGATCGATAGTGACATGACGTATATAAGAACTCGGATAACTGCTGTATTAAACCACAGCAACTCGACAAATCGTGTGTGTTGATTATGATAAGCCAACAGTGACACATGGGTGTAATACAGTTGTTTTTATAGATACAGATTCCTCTGAACTATTCCCTTTGATCCGCTTCACAGACACTTCACTCTGTCTGATTTCCCCCCCGTTATCTCTGTCCTTGGCTCTCTCTCTCTCTCTCTCTCTCTCTGTCTCTCTGTCTGTCTGTCTCTCTCTCTGCCAATGTACGAGGACTGGTTGCCTTGTCATTTAAATAGTTTTTCTCATGCACACAGTTGTGTGACAGTGTTCACTCTTTTTTTTTTTCTTTTTTGATACGTGCTTTCCCTTTAGGTTGAAGTGTTGCATTGCTCTCTCTCTCTCTCTCTCTCTCTCTCTCTCTCTCTGCTACTTGTCACTGTCTCTCCCAGTGTACGAAGAACAACGGTTGTTGTGTTTTGTTGTGTCATTGAAACGGGTCTAATGCACACTGTCGTGTAATTAGTGTTGACTTTTTTTGGTTTTAAGGGACGCAGATGTTAGAAAATACGCGCTTTCTCTCTTTAGATTGAAGAGCTGCGGTTACTCTCTCTCTCTCTCTCTCTGTCTGTCTGTCCGTCCTCGTCTCAGCCACCTCAGTGCCTCAGTGAAGACGGATCAGTGGGCTATAGGACCTTCATCAGCTGCAGCAGCAAGGAGAACCCAGCTGCCCTCCTCTTCCACCCACCCCCGCACCATCTCTGCTTCGCTCCTGCCCCCACATCATCCTGTCTTCATGTTCTGTCTGTCTGTCTGTCTGTCTGCTTGTCTGTCTGTCTCTGTCTCTCTCTCTCTCTGTCTCTATCTCTGTCTGTCTTCCTGTCTCTCTCTGTGTCTCTATCTCTGTCTGTCTGTCTGTCTCTGTCTCTGTCTCTATCTCTGTCTCTGTCTCTATCTCTATCTCTGTCTGTCTGTCTGCCAGTCTGTCTGTCTGTCTGTCTGTCTCTGTCTCTGTCTCTCTCTCTCTCTCTCTCTCCGTATTTGTTACGTATCTCCTCTTCCTTCCAACATGCCATCTACATTACTAATGGAAGCAGCTTAGACTCTTCTATCGCGTCTTTCCATCATGTTTGTACATCTCTCACACTCTAACCTAGTTTCCTCTCTCTCCTATCTCACCCCCCCCATCCCCCCCTGCCCCCCTTCCCCCCCCCCCTTCCCCCCCCCCTCCCCCCCCCCCCCCCCAAACTCACTTCAACTCCACTTCCTAGCCCGTGTCTCCACTCTCCTCCTTTCAAAACCATTCCATCCTTCATCTCTCCTACCTTTCTCTTTTCCAACACCCCCCCACCCGCCTCCGTCCTCAGTCGATCTCACCTCTCTGCACACGATCATTATCGCTGTAGTTTTAACCCTCTCTATCTTTGGACTTTATCATTTTTCTTTTGCTGGAGATCGATAACAGCGCCCCCAACACACTGGCCAAGTCTGCGGTGGCCAGGTCCTGAATGTCAGAGATTAAAACTCTGGACAAGCGAGAGAGAGAGAGAGAGAGAGAGAGAGAGAGAGAGAGAGAGAGATAGAGAGAGAGAAGGAAATGTTATTTTTTCCAGGTATAGGATAAGCACATTATACATGCTTTTTTTTTCCACCAAGCACTGGGGGTTAAAGAAACGCACACACACACACACACACACACACCACACACACACACACACACACACACACACACACACACACACACACAATTCTCTCTCTCTTTCTCTCTCTCTCTCTCTCTCTCTCTCTCACACACACACACACACACACACACACACACACACACACACCACACACACACACACACATGTCAGCTGTGAAGCTTATTCTTTAATCTTCATAAAATAATTTTGACTTGACTTGACTTGACTTCACACACACACACACAACACACACACCACACACACACACACACACACACGCAATCTCTGTGTTATGGATGTGGCTACTACTAGATTATGTTTTCGATAAAACTGCATTAGAAGACACTCACGTAAGCAAAGCCACATAAACCACCACGCTCTCTCTACTCTCTACTCCTTTCTTTTTTCCCCCCCTTCATCCTTTGTACGTCGGCACCTCCCCCCCCCCCCCCCCCCCCCCCCCCCCTTCTACCCCCAGTCAAATTCACATTCGACCTTCCCTTACTTGCCTCCCCTTTTCTATGGCGTCCAATTTGGTTTAAAATCTCTATGGATTGCACTGCATCTCTCTGTGTTCCTCTCTCTTCGTCTCTCTCATCTCTATCTTCCCCATCCATTTTCTTACGAGAAATCTTCTGCACCCACAGTTTCCTTCCCCTCACCACTCCCCTTCGGTTCCTCCATTCTGCAATCTCTGGATCTACCATGGAGATTGGTGAAAAAAAAAAAGGGGGGGGGGGGGGGCGGGAGGTTCCTGTTTTTTTTTTGTCTGGATCGGCCGAGTGATAAGTATGTGGATCTGTCCTCTCTGTCTCTCTGTCTCTGTCTCTGTCTCTCTGTCTCTGTCTCTCTCTCTCTCTCTCCGCTCTCTCTCTCTCTCTCTCTCTCTCTCTCTCTCTCTCATTCCACAGGCATATTCCATATCCCATTCTTATTACCTGACTAGTTTTTTTGTTTCTTCTTTCTTTGTTGTTGTTGTTGTTGTTGTTGTTTCTCACCCATTATTTTATTTTATTTGATATTGTAGTCCCTTCTTAAGCCGAGGACTGGATGTAAAAGAGAGCATCAGTGCTTATCTATTATCCTTGTACATAAAAGAATTTCATTTCTCTTTATCTTAGCTCTGTCTCTGTTTCTCTGTCTGTCTCTTTGTCTCTGTTGCTGTCTCTCTCTCTCTCTCTCTCTCTCTCTCTCTCTCTCTCTCTCTCGCTCTCTCTCTCGTTCCTCTCTCTGTCTGTCTGTCTGTCTGTCTGTCTCTCTCTCTCTCTCTCTCTCTCTCTCTCTCTCTCTCTCTCTCTCCTCTCATCTCCTCTCTCTCTCTCTGCTCTCTCTTTCATCACATTTCTACTTGCCACACCTCAGTGCCACAATGAAGATGGATCTGTGGGCTCCAGCACCTTCATTAGCCCCTGCAGCAAGGACAATCAGCTGCTCTCCTCCTCCACCCACCCCGCACCCCCCCTCCACACCCCTCCTGCCCCCCCCCCCCCCCCCCACATCATTCCGGCTTCCCTTTCTCCCTCCCTCTGTCTCTATCTGTCTTTCTCCACCATCATCTCTCCCGTGTACCTTGTCCTCCATATCAATGCCAGCATCACAGACTCTCCTACATTGTCTCTCCATCATACTGTCTGCCTCGGACACTCTCCCCTCTCTCTTCCACTCTCCCCAAACTCACTTCATCTCCGCTTCTGTCCCCGTCTCTCCCGCCCCTCACCCCCTCGACAACACCATTCCATCCTTCATCTCCCACCCTAGCTTTCTCTTCTTCTCCACGCCCCTTCTTGCCGCGCTGCTCTCCCCTTTCTGCCCACGATCATTATCACTGCCTCCGCCCTCTCTGCCCTTGGACGTAATATCATTTTGTTTGCTGGAGATCGATAACAGCGCCCACACACACCGGCCAAGTCTGACTTGTGGCCAAATGCTGAGTATCACAGAACAAACTCTGTACGAGAGAGAGAGAGAGAGAGAGAGAGAGAGAGAGAGAGAGAGAGAGAGAGAGAGAGAGAGAGAGAGAGATCATAGTAGACATATAGTAGGTGCCCGAAACCAAAGAGACATATGGTACCACCCTGCAGAGTTCCAGTTTTTACAGTGGGTGTACACACACACACACATACACGCGCGCGCGCGCGAACACATACGCGCGCGCGCGCACGCGCGCGCGCACACACACACACACACACACACACACACACACACACACACACACACACATGCGCGCACGTGTGCACGTGCACACATACAGACACAAAAAAACTCTGTCTCTGTCTCTGTCTCTGTGTCTGCCTCTGTCTCTGTCTGTCTGTCTGTCTGACTGTCTGACTGTCTGTCTGTCTGTCTGTCTGTCTCTCTCTCTCTCTCTCTCTCTCTCTCTCTCTCTCTCTCTCTCTCTCGCACATGCAAGTACATGCACAGAAGCTGACAGACACACATACACACGCGCATTCACTTGCATGCGCGTGCACGCACATGCGTCTTTTGACTTTTGTCAAACAGTTTGACGTAATGCTCTTCCTTCATCCTCCGTCCTTTCCCCCTTATCATATTTTCAGTAAGTGGCTATCTACGATCTGTGACAGGCCACCTCTTTGTGCCTAGTCCTGAGAAAAACCGCATACACATTGCCAAACATAAACCACAAAACATTACCAGGTATAAACCACAAACGATTGCTAAATATAAATCACAAAACATTGCCAAACATAAACCACAAAACATTGCAAAATAAAACCACAGAAACACTGCCAAATATGAACCACAAAACATTGCCCAATATAAACCAGGAAGATTGCCAAATATGAACCACAAAACATTGCCAAATGTAAACCACAAACACATTACCAAATAAAAACCACAAAAACATCGGCAAATATACACTACAAAACATTGCCAAATATAAACCACAGAACATTGTCAACTCTAAACCACAAACATAGCCAAATGTAAATCTCAAACACATTGCCATGTATAAGTCACAAACCATTGCCAAAAATAAACCACAAAATATTGCCATATGTAAACCGCAAACACACTGCCAAAATCAACCACAAAACATTGCCAAATAATAACCACAATACATTGCCAAATATAGACCACAAAACATTGCCAAATATACACCACAAAACATTGCCAAATATAAACCACAAACACTTTGCCAAATATAAACCACAAACACATTGCCAAATATAAACCAAACCATCAGCACTGAACGATCACCTCACTTCATGGCAAAACAAAAGTCAGTCCTTCCTGCCAGGGAGTGGAGGGACAGATGTTATCAGCCAACTTCTTCACGCTTTCTCACAAACACCGCCAATGCTTCACGCTTGTCTCGACAAACACACCACACACATGCACACACACACACACACACCATCTGTCCAGATTTAGTCTGTCTTTTCCGCAAATAGCAACAGCAGCACTTTTTTATTTCTGGAGGCTTGATGAAGCTTGACGCAATATTATGGCTGATGGCTGGGTCACAGGTCTGTTCATAATGTTCTGTTCCAGATTTCCTGACGTGGGCTCCATACTGCCTGGCTGAGGGAATTAGTGCCAACCCTCCACAGGCCAGTGGTGAGTCCATCAGATGGACTGCAGAAGACTGAGTACCATACTTTTGCTTCTGAACTGAATATCCCCAGCTTATTGCACTGATACACTGGTTCTGACGGAATGTATTTGTGTGTGGAATCCCCAGCTTATTGCACTGATAACACTGGTTCTGACGGAATGTATTTGTGTGTGGAATCCCCAGCTTATTGCACTGATAACACTGGTTCTGAGTAAAATGCATTTGTGTGTGAAATCCCCAGCTTATTGCACTGATAACACTGGTTCTGATGGAATGTATTGTGTGTGGAAGCCGAGATCATTGGAAGATATCCGTATGGAATATATTCCTTGCGAAACACATATTCTTCATGAATGTAAAGGCCTGGGCGAACTTGAACACTATACCTTGTTGTAGATGAGTGAGGACAAGAGCTTTGGAGATGCTTAATTAATCCTCTGTCTGTAACAGCCCACCTACAGTCTTCTGATGTTGGACAATGAGTATCCCGTTTCTTCGTGATCGGCAAGACTTCATCACGGCCGTTAGTGCTGATGTCATCCACACCATCCTTTC